>JAGKTI010022014.1:0-15459 GCA_018397915.1 Birgus latro | reverse complement strand
TGTGTGTGTGTGTGTGTGTGTGTGTGTGTGTGTGTGTGTGTGGAAGCAGTTCTCGCCCGTGAAGCGTTTAGTTCAGCAGCTTCCTCATTCTTCTCTATCTACCTTTGTTTTTCACTTATCCAGTGGCGTTACATTATCAACAAACTGGCATAATTTAACGACATTCTATTCTTGAAAGTCACCCCTCAGGGTGGTATTCAGTCCTATGTCAAAAGCACTCTGGCTGTCTTCGACAAACATAGAGCTTTAAATATATATATGAATCATTTGTGGAACATTAAGTTTTGGTAATGTCACAATATCCGGAAATTCTTGCTGAGTATGGAGAGACAACCGAGAAAATGGCTAAGTGATCCAGTTGAAGCAATCATATATGTTTAGAATTAACCATTAAAGTGTATTTACACTGAAACAGCAACCCTAACAAGATAAAAATTGCATGCAAAATCTCCTGAACTTGCCCAGAACAGAAGACGACCAGGAAGGAATGTCTGGTAGTGTTGCGCAATCAATATCACCTCAGAGTATTATCGCCGTGTGACGCAGCCCCTCTCCCCCCCCCCCTCCACACACACACACAGCCTTGGAATCGGAAGAGGGGTTTATTAAGTTCACGTGAAAGCTGTGGAAGAAACTGTTTATTATTTTCACGTGAAAGTTGTGGAAGAGAGCAGTTCACTAGTTCCACGTGAAAGTTGGTGAAGAAATCTTCACGTGCAAGTTGTGGAAGAGATTAGTTTATTAATTTCACGTGAAGTTGTGTAAGATAGTGATTATCTTTTCATGTGCAAGTTCAGGGTTATCATTATTTTCACGTGGAAGTTGTTTAAGAAACTGATTATTTTTCACGTTCAAGTTGTGATAGAGAACTCCGATTATCTTTAGGTGGTTAACGTAAAATGGAGAGGTTATAAAGCTGTGAAAGCAAGCAGGTATTATTATCACGTGGAAGCTGTGTTCTACTGCTATGGCACGGATGAAATGACTTTTGACCGGGATAGATCAGTATATATATGTTTAACATACTGCATTTTTTCACCTTATTGTGTTTACAGTTTGGGCTTTTCTTGTTTTCCATCATAACTAGAAAGACGGAGACATCACACAAAGTAGGTCAGGGAAGCAAGAAAGGGAACGATGAATTATCACTAAGTTGACTAAAGCGAAAAAAAAAAAAATACTGGAAGGTAAAAGAAAGAGCACTAAAAGGAGTAGAGATGGAATAAAGGAGAGAGCTGAAGCAAAACTGAGAGAATGAGAAAAGGGGAAAGAGAGAGAGAGAAAAAAAAGAGAGAACGAAGGAGAGCAGAGTGAAATACAAAGATAAAAGTCCATCAGCACCAAGCCAAATGTGAGAGGAAAGAACAACAACAACAACAACAAAAATAAGGGTACAGGAACAAAGCACACACACACACACACACACACACACACACATACATAGGACGCCGAACCTTGAGTGTTGTTGTTCTAGACCTACGCTCTTGCAACTCAGGTGTTCATTGATCTTAAACTTCATCTCGTCTGAAACCAGGTCACTGTGCCCAGTACTTAAACACACGACAAGAAAAGGAAGAGGACTCCATTAAGCAAGGTCGTTATCCCAGTGTGTTCGTATCAAGAAGAAGAGACTGTTTAAAGAATCAAAACAAGGGAGGGGGGGAAAACCTCAATTTTTAATCTTACCACCACTCCGAATCCTTTCCGATGCCCACCACAACTATGTTGGACCACCCCTCCCTCCATCACCTACCAGGCTCCCAACAATCAATCGTTCCGTGGGCCCAGTCTGGAATGTCCCTGGCTGTGGTGATGGTGGCGCTGACGGTGCTGCTGCTGAGTTGCTGTGGCGCTGCTGCCCTCATCCTGGCGGCATGCTGCAGCAGCAGACGGAGGGATGCCGTGGGAGAGAGCAGCGATTCAAGATGGCTGCCTGGAGTGGGGATCATAGACTACGTGCCTGTTTCTAATAGGTGAGTATTTTTAAATTTTCAACCCTCAGCACTTGACATTCTCGGAGGATATTTTGAAACAGACATACCATACTCAGACTACTGATCCAGCTTTACCTATTACCATAGGGTAGGCCTATACTTTCCTGCCCCAGCTTTTCTGTCTTCCACGCATTCCTTTACACACCACGCCCGTTTTGTTACTCCCACTCCCTCTCTTTGACCTTTTCATGATCTGGTGCAGGTCACACAATCGACGAGCCCCATTTATATCATGCCTTTTCATTCCCCACTACCTTTAATGTAATCAGTTTACCTATTTCTTTTATATTATTCTTTGTGTATATTCATTTTTAATATCAAATTCCATAATGTATTAACTTTATCTTTTAGACTACTGTTTTATTCCAAACTTTAATCGTATAGCGTATTTTCATTTGTTTTTATTCTTACCATCCGTAATGTGTTTTGATTGGTATTTTATTCTATTCTTTGTTTATTTTCATTCGTGCCTCGTTTGCATCGTCCATAATATTCTTCTCCCATGCATTAGGTCCTCGGTGCGGGTGTCCCTGGTTCTGTCAGAGGGGAGCCCCGACCTGGAGGGGGCCCAAGAGCTCTCTTCCTCCACCGCCGCCCCTCATGACGCTCTCCTGTCCCTCAGCGTCGTGTCTTCTCATCCTTCCTCTCAACCCCCGTCACCAGCATCCTCCCAGCACAGCACCAGAAGTCTTATCGAGGAGGTGGACGGAATCGCAGGGGGCGCTGACTTGTCTCCTGTGTCTGAAGCCACATTGGATAGTTTTGTGATGTTTACAATGAATATCCCCATAGATGGTATTAGTTCAGCACCTGCTTCCCTTGCAATGCCAAATAATTTGTTGACCAGAAGTCTTGGAAAGGAGGGGGAAAGACTTAAAGAAGGCACTAGTTCGTCCCATATGTCTCAAGGGACATTGGATAGCTTTGTGATGACATCAGTGAACGGCACCATTGATAATAGTGATGCAATACCTACTTCCCTTGCAATATCCAATAACTTGTTGACCAGAAGTTCAGGGGAGGAGGCCGAAGTAATTACAGAAGGTGCTGGTTCATCTGTGACGTCGAGCAATTTCATGATGTCCACAGTGATTAGATCCACAGATGACACTAATTCGACACCTGCTTCCCCCGTAACGTCCAGCAGTTTCTCAACCTCAACGACAGTTACTTCATTAGACGACATTGATCTGACTCCTGTTTCCCCTGTGTCATCAAGCAGTTTTCTTACTTCGATGACAAATACTCCAACAGATGACACTTCCTTAATATCCATATCCCCTGTGATGTCAGCTGATTTACCTGCATCGAGTGTGAGTACCCTTACAAGTGACATTAGTACAATTCTTACCAGTGACACTAATAAAGTTCCCTTGATCTCGACAACAAATGCATCAGTAAGTAACATTAATTTCTTCCACTTAACCCCCAATTCGCCTACAGCATCGAATACCGTCTTGATGTCGATGTTAAATAGCTCTAAAGTTGAGCCTGGCTTACCTTGTTCGACACCAGATTCCTCAGCGATGTCGATGGTGAATACCTCAGAAGACAACACCGATTCGACATTCATTTCACCAGCGACATCAACTGTCACACTGGCATCAACTACACATATTCCCACAGACGATTCTTCTTCGACATCTGTTTCTTCAGTGACATCCTTTAACACAGTGGAAGATTACAAGGATCCATCATTGCCTAGTCTTTATCAGCAGGCCTCAGAATCATCAGAGCGATTATCAGTGACCCTCTCACCATCCTCCTTTACATTAGCGACGATTTCAGCGAGTGACAAGACTTCCCTTTGTAGTAAGACAAGGGATTTCAATGATTCTCCTTTGGCCAACCTTCAGCTGCAGCCTTCAGTATCACCAGTCTATCTATCAACAACAGTCACACCATCCCCATCTCCGCCGATGATGGTTCTAGCGAGTGACCAGCCTTCTTCTTCCGATTCTTCATCACCAGCTCACTCAGCACTCTCAGGGTCAGTAGTGCTGGTAGAATCATCATCATCATCACCCAAATCAAGCCCACCACCACCGCCCAAACTAAACCCATCACCACCAAGAGCATCACCATCACAGTCATTGCCAGCACGGTCATCACCACCGATGATCAAATCAAAATTTCCATCACCAAATTCATCACGAAAATCACCAACACAGTCATCGTCATCGCAGTCATCGTCACTACCTCAAATAAAACCAAATTCATCGGAATCTAAATCTTCACCGTCACTAGCATCACAACCACCACTTAAGTCACCACCACAGTCATTACCACCACCGTCACAACTACCACCACAGTCATCACTACCACAACTATCACTTTCATCACCAAATTCTTCATCATCATCACAGTCACCACCACCAGCACCACCACCACCAGTACAAGTGTCATCACTATCAGCATCCAAACCTTCATCATCAGTACTACTTCCATCACCACCAAAGATATCACGATTACCATCAGCGCCACCACCAGCATCACCACCTCCATCGCTGCTGTCCAGAATGCTTACTAAAAAGTCATGTGTTCTCTCCTCTAATAAGGACGACAATAAAATAGATTCATGGACAAAATCGCCTCTAAAGCAAAGAAGGAAAGTTTGAGAGCCGAGTAGATTTGTTAACATGCATTTGTGGTAATAACAAAGGTGTTTAATACGAAAATTGTTTGGTAATAATAAAGGTGTTTAATATATGAAAACTGTTTATATACCTCAAAAGAGATGGTATGGTAATGTGGAGAGAATGGATGTCAATAGAATAGTGAATGGGATGCGTTAGAGAGAATCTGAAGGTGGGAGGAGGCGTGGTAGACAAAGAATAGTGATTTAACAAATGAGTATGTGAGAAAGCGTGGTATGGAGGTTGATGAGGCTAAGAAGCTGGCCGTGAATCGAGCTGGTTGGAAGACTAATGCAAGCAGTACTGTATATGACAACGGTTCTTAGGGTTTTCTGGGTCGCGGCCGTCGTAACCTTGGTCCATATATCCATGCCTCCCTCCCCCTTCTTCCTGCCATCATCAGACTCTCAAAAACTTCTTCCTGAATTAATGTTATTATTACTGATGCCGCAGTTTCAAATGGACATTAACCCAGTTGAATACAGACTAAATTAGCCCTTGTGCAATCCACTGTCATCTTTTCAGGGGGAAAGAGGGCAGGTGAGGGACGTTTACGAGTATATGACCTGCTATTGGACCCAGATTGGTGCCACCGTGGGATGGCCTCCCTCTTTTTCACATACCTATTTCAAAGAGTAAACATAATAATCTTGTTTTGGTTTTAATTAATTTGTAGCTAAAACAAGTACATCTCATTCAAAAAGGAAAAATAATAATCCTATATTGGGTTTAGTTAATTTGTAAACAAAACAAGTACACGTAAGCAGCCACGTACCATTACAGCAGTGACACTGATGTTTTGTTGCTGATTTTGAATATGAAGCTGCATATTAAAGAGGACCATCCAGACCACGATAGTATTCATTTTCTTTTTTTCTAGTGTTTTTTCATGATAGCCAGCAACGCAGAAAGTGTCTCCAAAGAGATAATTGTTTATGGACACCTTTGGATCACACACACACACACACACACACACACACACACACTTACTTAGGTCACTGTTTTTCCTCTTGGTCGTCGCTCCCCAAACTAACCACTGGTGTATGACAAAAGTTTGGCATCCATGTTTTTTCCAGTGACGTGATAGTCGTCGGATTTGTTCTTTGATTATTTGTTATATGAAGCGTGTAAGTGTAGATGTTTATGCCTGTGAGGTGGAGTCGGGATTCCGTTGGTTTGAATGATGAGTAAATGAGGATGTAGCCCATTTAAATGGGCAGATTTTTTTTTTTTTTTTTCTTCTTGCAGCAGATATGCCTTATTTTCTGGAGCATACCCCATCTCATCAAAAGGTGGGAAGAAAAGTCTGGACTATGATGATGAGGGTGATGATGATTCTCTCTGAGAGAGAGAGATGATGATGATGATGATTCTCTCTGAGAGAGAGAGAGGGGGGGGTTATAGTGCGTTTCTTATCATCTGACAAGAATCTTTAATTCTTTATCAACTGATGACCAAGTGTTGCTAGATTCAGTGGTAAATTTGACTAGCACAAGGAGGCTTACATTCCTACCTCACTGAATTGAATGGATCACAACATTTTAATTGTGGAAGTGGCTTAGTTCCGTCAGATTAAAAAAAAAAAGACTATAATAAGCCCCGTAAGCTGACGAGAATACGAGCCTAAGGTCAGTACTCCAGTCAATTTAGGAGGATTCTTAGCACCTCCTCCCTAGTGTTTTATATGAGGTGTTGCTTCTTCCTACTCTTTTGTATGTTATCTATGTCTGCGTAATATCGATACAGTAAGCATAGACAACATGCAAGAGAATATTTAAGACTGGCAATTTTTCCGAAGGAATGCAGGATGGTCTCCACACAGCAACAGTACACAAACATACGTCTGTGCAGATTGTTATGATGATTAATGAGCATACAAGAACATAGGATCCCCTAATTTGTGTGTTTGTATTGGTTGATCTTTGTCCCCATAAATCCCTCTTTAAAAATATAATAATGAAAAGGTATCTGAGGATATTTGCTCAAGGGATATTTGTACCAAGTTTTGAGCGTACTGGTATATAAAAAATGCAACGGTACCCAGCTGACAAGTGTTTGGGGGAAAGAAAGAAAGAAAGGAACTACGCAAATAGAGGAGGTCTTCATTGTAGTGTGAAGACTTAACTAATGTAATAAACAGAGATACAAGGTCGTAAGGAAGAGGTGCTAGTAAGCTTCCAAGACAATAATAATCTAACCTCAGAAACTAACTAGATTTAAGAAACTATCTCAATGTATCCCAAAAAGACGGGATGACAGACTTATTATACTCTAGGCGCCACCAGATGATATTACTCAATACCCCTGAAACTTCGAGGAACGACTTAGGCTACTTGTTAAGGCGATTTTGCTTTATTTACCCCTCAACCATAGAGGACGCCTTATGTTATCTCTGACTAAATCAAAACAAATATACTTGTAACTGGGAATCCTCTCAGTGTCTGAGGGCTTAGTAACTCGATATCTGAGTGTTCAGAAAAACCATTATCTTCCATTTGGAGGATAGAGAAGGAACTGAGGGGCGTTTGTACTGTACAAGTTGGTGGTGGAGCCGCCCATTTATTATAGCGGCACCACCTCATCATAGCGAAGGGGTTAAATGTCGAAGGTCGACTTATCTCACTGCTTCTGGCACTGATCAAGTGTGTCCAACTGCCTGAGGAGCATGACTGGGCGAGCAGGGGGTGTGGCAGAGTGTGATGGTGACTCACATGGAAAGGTGCTGGAGTGCTCTGTCATCACACAGCAGCCAGCAGAGTCCGTGTAAGTCATATGTACCCGCACACTCCCTGTTGTATGCACTAGCCCCTTGTAAGATGGGTCTGCCTTTAGCTTCATCCCCACAAGAGGCGTCCCCTGCAAGCACGGGAGCCGCGCAGTGTGCCCGCCCTTCCAAATCACACCTATGCCCCACATCTACGCCACTTGCATCCAAGGTGAGCAGTCCACAGACACGGAAGCCACCACACCCCAGGGGAGGAAGGCCGGATGGTGCAGGAGTGTGACCACATCCCACCTCTCTTTGACTACCCGCATGCACCCTCCACCCTCGGCCAGGCTGCGTACAAGAGCTGGGAGGTACAGAAACCTACCAGTGGACTCAACATTAATTACTTCCGTTGCAACACTCTTCCCAGCAGCCACCAAATTCTCTGTGAAAGATAATTTTGGGATGCTCTCCTTGTCCCACACCACCACCAACTTCCCACCCCTTTCTCTTACCAGCTGCTGTCCATAAAATAACTGGGAGAGCAATTGACAGCCATCTTTCGTGCCATGGGTGGTGTCGTCGTAGCAGTGTCGACACCCACACTTGAGCAGCATTACCGTCATGGATGTAGATGGTAGGGTAGTGCCCAGGTGATCTGCAATATCAGTCACCAGGTCACGTCGCTCTGTGCACACTACCACAGCCACCACCGGCCGTGTTTTATTTTCACTTACTCTTCTCCCAAACCTTTTTTGTGGCATAAATATTAATTCTACTGTCGATGCACTCTTTTGACTGAAATATTCAAAGTTTAAGTGAATGGGGCTGTGTGAATCTGAAAGGATCATTGTTTTTACTGTGAGAAAGATTTCCCTGGGGAAGAGGCTGGTCGACCAAGGGCATGGACGAGGAGGCATGTTCATAAACAGGACAGTTGTTGCCGACATCGCTGGAAAACCTAAAGCATATGACATCTGAGACAACAGCTGTCCCACCTTGAACCACTAGGGTGTGCGTGACATCCCACTCGGCCAAGGCTTCCATAGTAGTATACTGGATGCATATCCAGCAGCGGCAGTAAGCAGTAGGTGAGAGTGAAAGTAACCATTACGGTGCGTGACACATACACCTGTCACGTAGCAGTGGTGGTGCCGTGCAGGCCTACAACACTGGCATTGTCTGCAGTGCCAGGCATCAGGGGGCACAGGGAGGCAGCACAACTTGCACCATTTCCATGTCACTGCAACCTTGTCCTCCGGCCTTACCTCACCAGGATCCTTTACCTGCAGAACCAAATTCAAGCCCAAGCCAACCACTTGAGTCAAAATGTACATAATGTCTGGAACAAGAATGACCATTGTCGCCAGTACCTCTACTTCCAGGAGAAACAGCAAGACTGGAACCGTGAAAGCCAGGCATCCTATCGTAGCTGCGTGTACACATATATAAAGGGCGAGGAGGGTCAGATTGTCGCTTAAGGCACCTGCTTAAGATCCTACGTTTTTCCAGAACTCTTCACTTTTATATGCCAAGAATGATTCACGGGCAATTATGCTGGAAATCAGTGCAATAAAAAAGATACGCCAAAGGGAGAGACAAACCTGACGACATGTAGTCTTGTTACTCTTTAGCTGAGCTGGCAGAACTACTACCCCTGGCAGTTATACTTCTGTCTTGCTCACTCCACCCTTTGTGGATGAAACCGTGGCAAGATGAGGGACTGTATTTGAGGATCTGAGGACTTCCTCTTCGAAACCCTTAGTTCCAAAAATTTTCTGAGGTTCAACTGACTGAGGGTTCTCAAGAGATGGAGCAGAATTTAAATTTGAGCATCTGAGGGACTCAGTTTTGGATCTCTCAGTTTCAACGTTTTTGTGGGGTTCAACTGGCTGAGGGCTGTCTTGAGATGGATCACCTTTCTCCAAAAGGGGTGTATCACCTTCATGCTTCCCCTGCGGAACATCAGCCACTAATTTTTCACTGTTTAAATCAGGCCTAAGTCCCCAATAAGGGGCAATAAATTTGTCATTAGGTAAATTAGCACCATGTTCTGTCGTGGCTATACTTTATGTTTTGATTATTGTTAGAGTTGCTTCTGTTGTTATTTTTCCTGTTCCACTTATTGTTGGAGGTGTTGGTGTCAGTGACTGGGTTGACGTCCCTGGAGGTGTACCAGCTCCTACATTCTTCAGTTAGAATATTTCATCCTGGCGTTGTTGA
Source organism: Birgus latro (assembly GCA_018397915.1). Classification (NCBI taxonomy): domain Eukaryota; kingdom Metazoa; phylum Arthropoda; class Malacostraca; order Decapoda; family Coenobitidae; genus Birgus; species Birgus latro. The sequence goes on along the minus strand of JAGKTI010022014.1, from coordinate 5,899 downwards.
TGATCATTATCCACACGGTTCTTATCTTCGTGTTACACACGGACGGGAGTGCGAGCCCATACCTAATACTTGATGGGTTTGCGGGCCAAAACATCACACTCGATGGGTTTATGGGTCAAAACCTCATATTCGACAGAGCAAGTGGCAGGCTGAGGTGGGGTCCTTGACTCCGTGACTGCCACAGTCTTTTTTCCTATAGTCCGTTCTTCGACCTACAACTTTAACTGTACCTGCCTAGTTGCCGGTACGGAGACTTGGTATGGTGGCTAGAAGGTATAAGTCATATACCGGGTTCCATCAGCTTCTGTCCACCAGTTCCAACTCTCGCCTTCCCTCTCGCCTCGTGTTGGACAGGCACAGGGAGTATAACACTTGTCGAAACACCTTGATAGCCCGAATAACCTGAAAACTTTTGAAAGCTTGCCCGTCGTTCTTACATTGACCAAAAGATGGGTTGGCTAAGGACCCTCGTGCACCTTTGCTGTTACACTTTTTATCACTAACTTAATTTCATCCATTTTTTTTTTTTTTTTGACTGGGCTAAGGTGCACTATCAAAAATCTAATAGGCCTTTGTAATTATTGTGATCAATGAGATTAATGAATAAGAGTTGTAAGTTGGAGACAACCTAGAATGGTGATGGTTGTGATGGTGGTGCCGATGATTTTTTACAGTGATGGTGATAATTATGGTAGCAGTGATGGCAGTGGTGGTGATGGTAGTGGTGGCGATGACAGTGGCCGTTGTGGTGGTGACGGTAATTATGGTGATGGTGGTAGTGATGGTGGAGGTGATGGCAGTGATGATGATGACTGGCGGCGATGGCATGTGGAGGTGATGGCAGTGATGGAGGTAAAGGCAATACTGGTAATGGTGATGGTAGTGGTGGTGATACTAGTAGTTGTGATGACAGCAGTGGTGGCGATCGTAGCGGTGGTGATGATAACAGAGGTGATGATAATACTGGCGATGACAGTGGTGATGATGATAATGATGATGATGACAGTGGCAGTGGTAGTGATGACTGAAAAAGGTGAGGGCAACGATGGCAATGACGGGGGTGGTAGTGACGGTAGTGGTGATGATGGTAGTGGTGGTGATGATTAGTGTTGGCAATGGTAGTGCTGGTGATGATAGTAATGATGGTGGTATTGATGATGGTTGTGACAGAGGTGATTGCAGTGGCGGTGATGATAATTTGATTGGATGATGGCACTCATGATGGCAATGGTGATGGTAACAGTGATCGCAGTGGTGGTGATGACAGTGATAATGGTGGTTTTGGTGATGATGGTAGTGGTGGTGGTAATATTATTGATGACGGTGGTCGTTGTGTTATCAATAGTTGTGGTGATGGCTGTAATATTGATGGTGGTGGTGGTGGTGGTGGTATACTGGTGGTAGTGGTGATGATAATGATGATAATAGTGGTGATGACGGTGATTGTGGTGATGATTGATGGATAATCATCTCCCGTGGTAGGGTGACACGATTAAGATAACGTCATTGTGAATGCATTTCTTTTTGACCTTGAAAAGCTCATTTAGACTCTCTCGGTGTATGTTTTAGTAATAAGGTTTATGATATCACCTGGTAAAAAATGCATCACCATTAATGAACTTCTTTGTTTTTGTACCTAAAGGAGAAATTGACATCATGGTTAGCTATCCATTAGCAAGCCAAAAAGTACATAGTCTTTACGGTTAACGAATGCAAAACAAGACCAGTTTTAAAAATTTAAGCCATTTAAAGTTATGATAAAGTTATAAATTATTAATCAAAATAAGGGTATTTAAAGAACCGAAAACTCCAAAGGGCGGGCAACTCTGTCATCAGCTGATTATCGTCAACATAACCGGTGTTACGACATCAACGTGAAGATGAACGCCCGTGTACTAAGAAATTAAGTTATATTAGTTTGTGTGGCCGTTATTATCTTTGTGAATATTAGTCCATGAAGTTCTAAATAAGGGAATCTTGTGAGAAAGTCTGGCAGATTTATAAAAGGTAAGTATTACAAAGCGTTTTTTTACCGTTTGTCGTGAATACCTCCAAGGAAACATGCAGCCGTGTATTAATAGAATCAAACACGAGTGTATGTGTAATGCGAATAAGAATCTTGGAAAAAAAAAGAAAAAACTGGCAGGGATCCAAGTTCTTCCAGTCAGTAGGAAAGAGGAGAGGCTTGTTTTTCTTAGTGGAATGTCGGGGGGGAAAGCGAGGACTGGTTTCTCTGCCTTTCACAGTTCTAGACCCAGTGACTACCTCGTGACTTGAATGATGTGCTGAAAGTGCTAATGTGGGTGATTATTTGTCTAGTTGCAGATTGCTGTTGTGAACTATATTGCATTTGTTGTAGCCATGGTATGATGCATGATGACTAGTCTTTGCCTCTCACAGTAGCTCCAGACTCAATGACTAGCTCTTCATTTGACAGGTGTGGTTTAACTGCTTGTTTGTGGTATTGCATGGTGCTTTTGTGAACTGTATTGCATTTACTGCACAGTGTGGCAGTTATACACTGGTTAAGGTAGTAGCAAAAGATTTTTGTATGGTTCGGTACATACTGTAGTGCAGAGTGTTTTAACGATGGTGCAGTGAAATTGGAGGTTCAGTTTGATTGATAACCAAGGAGATTCATACCTAGCATGTAATGAAGACCCTTGAATTTCATGCAGTCATGACCTAGATACTACTCAAGTTGTCATAGGGACTTAGTTCTTTCAGGTAAAAAGAGTTCACCTCTTGGTACAAGCAGAAGGTAACAAAGTTGCCTCGTGACCTTCAGTTGGTCATGCACCTGTGAGTCTATGTGGCTGTCAGATGATCACCAAGCAAAGAGTCTTTGTGCTGACTTTGGCCACCAGATCTTTCTACTGCTTTTGAGGCACCGTCGAGGATCCTACATGTGGTAGCACAATGCACTCTTTGTGGAGCAGATGAGGTGTCCACCAGTGAGCCAAGCCTCCTCATATTTTTCTGTACTTCGCTGTGAGGGACCGTGGCCCTGTCCTGGTGAGGCCATGTCAACTATGAGAGGGCAGGCACTGAATATCTGAACAGCATACTGTACTGTACTGTACCTGTAGGATAGCCCCACAAAAGTAGTTGCTTTCCCATTGTCACTGGGTTCACACATCTGCTTGTGATTGCTTCCCTCTCTCTCTCTCTCTCTCTCTCTTTCTCTCTGTATATATACCAGTATATAGTGGCCAGTAGGTCTACAGTTTTGAGGATCAAAATTACTGTATGTTGTCATACAGTACAAGTAGGCCACATGTCACTGTAGCTACGTAGTCATAAAAGTTTTATGATCACCATGGGCAAAATCCAATGAAAATTTTAAGAAAAATAAGGTGCATATGTTACAATATATATTATGAGCCCAGTAAAACAGTATGAAGCAGGCTAACATACTCATCTATGACAGCACTTCACTGTACCTGAGACAACATTAATCCCTATGCATTGGATATCTTTGCAAGTATCACAGCTGGTAGAAGGTGGTAGTTGGTGGTGACCATCATCCACTCACTTGATGTGGTGCTGCCTACTTCACCTCATTCATTCTGTTTTTGTGTCTGCCATTCTTTCTTTCTACTTCTCCCATTCCTTCCTGTCACTTATTACTGTACTCTCCTTTTCACTTGAGGTGGATCTTCACTGAGTGACAAACCTAATGTTTCCCTGCAGCTCAAGAAACAATTTACAACACTTGGTGGTAACCATACAACCAGATAATGGGGTGATATGGAGCCTGCTATGGTGCCTTTGCTAACTGGGTGGAGAGATGCAAGTGTGGTATCCATCCAGGAACCAAAGCTTCACATATATTTTCCCATGACTTGCTGTTGTGGGGTGCTATCAACCACATGGGAATATCAGTTCACTGCACAGGATGACTCTGGAGGGGCAGTTGGTTGCCTGTGGTTGATGGGTCTGCTCAGCCAGACATACCAGGGTTGATTAAAAACAACAACAACTAGTAGAATTGTTCAGCCAGGTCAGCATTATAGGTAACACGTTGTGGACTTGTTTTTCCTTCTTTCAAGGCAAATGCTGTTCAGTACATGCCAGGCTTTTTTTTTTTTTTTTTTTTTTTTTAAAGGAAGAAGGAACCAAAGGCCAGGGGCCTGCAAGTTGTTCCCTCCAAGAAAAAACAAGATAACAGAAAGCCAAATTCAAGTACCATGTAATGTATAATTATCATAATCGTTTGTTGTATTAAACAATGTGTTATGAATAAAAGCTCTCCAGGCTGAATCCTGGAGCATTCTTCAGTCCTTATTTGGGCACTCTTTGGTCATAATTAAGCACATTTTGGTCCAGCAATGAGCTTTTTCAAATTGGACAGGCAGGTGCATATTACACCTTAGCCTTCTTTCGGATGTTAACCATTTAACTTGTTTTAATATTGACGTACCTGGCATCCATAGCATGCAAGAAGATATTGTTCTGTAATGTGTATAGTAATGGTAGCTATTCAAGGAAGAAGTGTTGCAGCATCTCCAAAGTCACTAAAAGTACCAGTATGGCTCTTAAACTCTTAGCTATGGGGTACATCAGCTTGCATTGCCTCAGCTCACTAGACTACCAGGCTTCCATTTCAGCCTTATTATTAAATGCCAGAACTATACCTAGGTTTGTAATAAGACAGCATTATTTTGTCTTATGTTTGTGTTAATATCAGCTAGCACATACAGAAAAAGAATTACTGTGTTATATTAATCATTCCCTATTGTTTCACAGTCAGAATTGAGAAATCATGGTAGTGCTGAGCAAATTGTCAGCCATATCTCAGTCTCGGGATGTGAGACTGTTTGGAAGCACTTCATCACTGGCCTTCCTCTACTGGCTGTATTGTGTGTCAAAGTCCAACAGCCAGAGCAGGTATGAAACTTGTTTATTTATCTGTCTGTGTATGGTGTATTTGTTTATCTATCCATCTGTCTCTCTGCCTATATATTTGTCTGTCTGACTGTAGCCAGATGCCTCAGCTAATCCTGGATGGGGTAGCCAAAGACAAATTGTTTCCATGTCATTGTGTCCTCCATCGCAGGTTGTCCTCCCACCAACTCCAACTCCCACCATGCTTTCCTGTTTCTATCCCATTGTTAATGGTGCCGGTATGGTTTAAATGTTACTGGTAAAATATTTCTGATGGATTTGGCATGATTACTATGTAATATAAAGAATTTCTGCAGATGAAATACTTACCACTGTTTGGTATTACCATATTAAATATAGATAATAAATGAGTCCTTTACACTGTTCCATGCTTTATGCAATAGTGTGAGATGGGTGTGATCTTTAAAATGATGCTGACACTATATACTTCATTCACTAACTGTTCCTAAATATATATATTTTTTCTAGGAGAGCCTCTAGAGATGAAGTTAAATTCATCATCAGTGAATCCAGTGGGGCTGGTGACAAAAAGAAAGCACAGGTAGGCGGCAGCTACTGAAGTATATTTGTGCTGATTGTTATAAAAAAAAATAGCTTCAAAGTCACTGATGTGTCAGTGCTATGAAGGCCTTGAAATAAGTCAGGGACATTAGTTTGCCAAATATGCCACCACTTTGGCCCTCCACATACCTCTGCTGGCCAATCTTCCTAAGCTGAGGGAAGCTTGATGTGTATATCAGAGCATATATGATCCTCTTTGATATGGTGTGTCAGCAAAGAAAGTAACTGACATGCCCTGAGTGTGGAATAGTAGAACTTATGTCCCTAACCACTAGGGAGAAGACTGTACATAGGATCCAAGAGTTTATTGCATTTTTACTTCACACAAATCTTAATTATATTTCCAGGTGAACAGAGAGTTCTTCAAATCCCTCCAAGGCATTCTCCGAATCCTTGTGCCAAGGTTTTGGAGTTCTGAGTGTGGCTACCT
>JAGKTI010022013.1:0-15459 GCA_018397915.1 Birgus latro | reverse complement strand
TCTAGCATTGTCTTCTTCAGTAAGTGATTGTTTCAGTAAGAGGTGAGGGTGGAAAGGAATGCAGTACGGTAGAGAATGAACGTTGGATGGCCAGAGGGAGGGGGGAGGAGATGGAAGGGGGGGGGGGCTAGTAAACGAGTTCAAGAGCCGTGGCTACTGCTCCCTCAGCTCTGGGCTTGGCTTGGGGCGGGTCTAAATGAGGGAGCGTGACTGTACCATTCCTCTCAGAACTATCCAAAGAGGAAAAATACACCTTTATTGCCTTAACAGAGTCACACCTCTCTAAAGAAATATATGATGCCGAGATACAATTAGAAAATTACACCCTATTTAGAACTGAGAAGATTGAACGAAGTCATGGAGGTGTCGTAGCTTATATAAGAAATGATCTGGCTATAACTGCTGATACCTTACTCTCATTTTCGAATAGGCAAGTCAAAGTAAATATTATTCATATCAAGAGAATAGCCATAGTCTTGGTCAATATATACCATCCTCCAAACTGCACCAAAGAAAACTTCCAGACTGCAACTACAGCAGTAGAAATGGCACTTGATTCCCTCTCGGCACCAGTGCCAGACATAATCATAACAGGAGACTTAAACTTCTCCATTATACAGTGGCCATCAAGAAAAATAACTGGGAGCACACATAATGAACAAGATCAAGCTAATGATCTAATAAACCTAATAAACTTTACAGACAAGTCATAGAGAAACCCACAGGAGGTAAAAATATATTAGATCTAGTATTCACAAATAGCCATGAACTAATACATGGCTACCAGTTAGAAAAAACTATCTGGTCAGACCACAGTCTCATCAAAATAAGAACACACTGAAGAAAAGACGGAAAATACCTGACACAAAAATAAATATTCAAGACCTAGGTGCCCTAAACTTCTTTCACGACAATACTGAATGGGATAAAGTCAACGACAACCTGTTGCAGCTAAATTGGGACATGGCCCTGGAAAACAAGGATGTTAATGATACACTAGAGACATTCCTATCTATGCTTCTCCAAGTATGCAAGAAAGGGATACCACCAAAAAAGACATCTGGATCATCTAGAACCAAAGCCATACCACGGACCAGAAAAATACTCATGAGGAAAAGGGCATCTGTATGAAAACAACTCAACTTAACAAACAATGTCCAAAGAAAAGCAAAACTAGAACTAAAAATCACAGAAACTGAGGGAAAATTTAAAGACTCTTATGATGATCAACGAAGGAGGGAAGAAACCAAGGCTGTGACAAAAAACAAAAGTAATCCCAAGTATTTCTTCTCATATACAAAAAGATACTCCAGAACTAAATCTCAAATCGGGCCTCTGCTGTCAAAAGAAAGTGACCTGGTAATAGACCCACATGAAATATGCCACACTCTTGCTAATCAATATGAAGCAGTCTACAGTAAACTGGACAACACAAAGATCATCCATGACCCACAACTTTTCTTCAGGACTGACCTAGCCAGACAACAGCAACATACCCTGACTGACATCAGCTTCAGTGAGGAGGATGTTACCAAGGCAACTGATGAGTTAAAGTTAAGTTCAGCACCAGGTCTGGATGGAGTCCAAGCTGTATTACTAAAGAAATGTAAAGACACCCTTGCACGACCCTTATACTGTACCTTTTCTGCCGCAGATCACTGGACACAGGGAAAATACCCAAAGAACTAAAAAGAGCCACAATAACACCAATACACAAAGGGGGAGAAAGAGGTCTTCCCAAAAACTATCGTCCAGTGGCCTAACATCCCACATAATCAAAATATTTGAAAAGATTGTAAGGAATCATATTGTTGATTACCTAGAGGACCAAAAACTAACGAACAAAAGTCAACATGGTTTTTGTAAAGGGAGGTCAAGCCTCTCACAGCTGTTACAACATCACGATCACCTACTAAACCAACTGGTGGCTGGCAACAATATGAATGTGGTATTCCTTGATTTTGCCAAGGCCTTTGGCAAGGCTGACCATGGAATACTCCTCCACAAGCTGAGAACCCTGGGAATCTCTGGTAATCTTGGCATCTGGCTGCATAACTTCTTGTCCTCCAGAAGCCAGACTGTCAAAGCAAATGGTGCATCATCCTCAGACAGACCAGTAGTTAGCGGAGTACCGCAGGGCTCAGTATTGGGGCCACTTCTATTCCTTGTACTGATGATTGACATTGAAGAGATTCAACACTTGACACCCTTATCATTTTTTGATGATAAAAACATTAGTAAAAATGCCAAATCACTAGGGGATGTAAAGGCTACAAGAGGATCTTAATACTGTACATAGGTGGGCAAGGAAAAACAACATGGTCTTTAACAATGATAAGTTTGAACTGCTAAGATGTGGTCCCTAAGAAAATCTAGAAAGCTCAACAGATATCTACACTGAAGATGGACAAGCCATAAGTACCAGCAGTGAAGTCAAATGCCTGGGAGTTTAACTTAGTGCAGATGGCAAATTTCAGCATCACATTCAGGAAACAGTAAAGAAAGCAAACAGAATAGCTGGGTGGATACTGAGAACTTTCTGTACAAGAGAAGAGGAATGCCTTGTAATCTTATGGAAGGCTCTTGTCCAACCCATCTTAGATTACTGCAGCCAACTCTGGTCACCCCATAAGGTCGCAGACATTCAAGCCCTAGAATCTGTCCAGCGTCTCTTCACACGCCAGATCAGGGGAATGTAATCACTTGACTACTGGAGCAGGCTAAAATCCCTGAAAATGTACTCCCAACAGAGAGGAAGAGAGAGATATATTGCCATCTATGTCTGGAAGATCCTGGAGGGACTAGTTCCAAATCCATCAGAATCAACAGGAATAGCTTTGCATCCAGGTGACTGTGCTGGACAGTAGTGTGCAAGAAGAGGCACCACACAAGATTAAAACTGTCTTAGGACACAGTTTTAACATAAATGGACCAAAAATCTTTAACAATCTCCTCAAAGAACTTACAGACAAAAAGGGCTGCACGGTAGAGGTCTTCAAGAGAGCTCTGGACAGATTCCTGACGGAGATACCGGGCAAACCTCCTATCCCGGGTTACACCCAACTCTGAAGGGCAGTCTCAAACTCTAACCTGGACCTGCTAGACCTCAAACAAAGGGACGCTGGACTGGGACACAGCGGTAGACCACCACAACTGTGAGGCCTCGACCTCTAGCCTTCTTCAAGAAATTCAAGTAAGTAACCACTACAGTGTCTAAAAGTTTCAAAAAATTTAGCATGCTTTCTGCTGCTATTGCTACACTGAAAACTTCTCAGGACTGAGGAATTAAAGTGATTAACTACTGTGTGGTATTAGAGCAGGGTAAATGATAACAGCATCAGCCTATCCCATTTTACCCTTTGAAGTATGGGGTCCTGAGGCTAGGCTGGGTGAGTACTGTACATGTAAGGGTAAGTTTTATGACCAGCCTACTTCTCGTAACAGCCCTACATGATTAAAAACCCTCACTGTCCCTTTGGAATCAAACTAGGCTGGGCCACAAGAGCATTCTAACCACTAGACAACTTTTAAGCTTTCAAAATAGCCCAAATTATGGTATATCCCCTGGGGGTAGGGGGTTTTCAAGAATTCTCCCCCAGTATCCCTGCTTGTCATAAGAGGCGACTAAAAGGGTTGGTGGTGGGTTAGTGCCCCACCCCGTAAAAACAACTAACTAAAAATACGAACAGGAAGCCTCGGACCAGGACTGACCGAAAGTTGACGACAAAGGAACGGACAAAGGACGAGATAAAGATTGCGACCTGGAATGTGAGGGGTATGAATGATGAGGTGAAAGAGAGAGAGATTGTACAGGTGCTTGAGAGTGCGAAAGTGGATATATGTGGAATAACTGAAACTAAATGGCGAGGTGAGAGTGTGAGAGAATGGGAATATGGATGGGGTATATGCGCAGGAGTGGGTGAGAATGAGAGGGCGAAAGAGGGAGTGTGTATTGTTGTGAGCACCAGGTGGAAGGAGAATGTAAGAGAGTATGGATCAGTTGGGTCAAGGATTGTGTGGGTAAGAGTGAAAGTTGGACTACAAATGTGGGCAATTGTGTGCGTGTATGCGCCAACGCAAGATCGTGTAAGTAGAGTGAGAGAAGAGTTTTGGACAAATGTGGAAGCCTGCTTGGAAAAGTTTGAAAGGAATGAGAGAGTGTTTCTGATTGGAGATATGAATGGAAAAGTAGGGAATGAGAAGGTGGATGGAGTGGTTGGTGAGTGGGGTGTGCCTGCAGAGATGGATGAGAATGGCAGTGCTTTAGTGGACATTTGTGCTGGGAGGGGGTTGGTGGTAGTAAATACCCTCTTCAGGCACAAAATGATCCATAGGTATACATGGCGAGTGGTGAGAAGAGAGGACCGGGGAATGAATGAACGGAAGGCAATGATTGACTATGTGTGTGTGGATGAAAGGATGAGAAGATGTATAATGGATGCAAGAGTATATAGAGGTTGGGGGAGTGGACTTTCTGACCACCACTTGGTGGTGGCCAGAATCAGAGTCCAAACAAGATGGAGGAAGAGAAGAAGGGAAAGACAGGAGGAAGTATGTGTTACAAGGAGGGTAGAAAAGTTACAAGAGGATGGAATAAAGGCTGAATATAGAAGGGAAGTGGAGGAGCGATTGGGTAAATATAGATTGGAGCAGATGGGGGACGTGGAGGGTGTGTGCAAGGTATTCACAGAAGAAATCTGTGCAGCATGTGAGGTGGTGTGTGGGGTGAAGAGAAGACGAAAGGGGTTCAGGGAACAGCATGGTGGACTGAAGAGGTGAGAGAGGCTGTGGCACAAAAGAAGAAAGCATATAATGAGTGGATGAGGAACAGGGGCAACGAAGAAGCTGAGAGACGGACGAGAGAGTTATATGTAGTGAGGAGGAGAGAGGTGAAAAGATTAGTAAGAGAGAGTAAGAAGAGAGTGGATGAGGAGTTTGGAAGGAATTTGAGTGCAAAGTGGAGGGAATGTAAGAAAATGTTCTGGAAGGAGGTAAAGAGAGCTAGACAGGGTGCCAACGAAGTCAGTGGGGGTGTGAAAGATAAAAATGGTAGCTTACTAGTGGAGAAGGGAGAAAAAGTAAACAGATGGAGAGAACACTTCAATGAACTGTTGAACATAGAGAATGAAAGTAATGCAAGTATAAGTGGCTGGGGAATGGCAGAGAGAAGGAGGGTTGTGAGAAGAGAGGAAGAAATTACCAGGATGGAAGTGGTGGAAGCAATGAAGAAAGTTAATATGGGGAAAGCCCCAGGAATTGATGGAGTGTGTGGTGAAATGCTGAGGCACGGGGGAGAGATAGTAATAGAATGGATGTGGAAGGTGTGCAGTTTGGCTTGGGAGGAGGGTAGAGTCCCGGAGGATTGGAAGTCAGGTATAATTATTCCTCTGTACAAAGGAAAAGGGGAAAAAGCAGTGTGTGGTAATCATAGGGGCATTTGCCTTCTCAGTGTAATAGGAAAAATATATGGTAGGATACTTATTGACAGAGTTAGGGAAATTACTGAGGAATTAGTTGGAGAGGAACAAGGAGGTTTTAGGAAGGGAAGAGGTTGTGTAGACCAGATATTCATTCTTAGATCCTTAGTGGAAAAGTTTCTAGAGAAGGGCAAGAAGTTGTATGCAGCCTTCATGGATCTGGAGAAAGCATATGACAGGGTGGATAGACAAGGTTTGTGGAAGGTATTAAGAATATATGGAGTGGATGGGAAGTTGTTGAATGCAGTGAAGAGTATGTATGAGGGTGCTAAGGCTGCAGTGCGTGTGGATGGCAAACTGAGTGAGGGTGAGAGGTGTTAATATTGGGGGAGGGGTTGGGAGGGGCAGACCGAGAATGACATGGGACGAGGTCATTAAGTGTGACTTAAGGGTTAAGGGACTGAACAGGGAGGCTGCCAGGGATCGAGCAGCGTGGAGAGCCGCCATTAGGTGACCAAGGCCAATGCATGCAAGCATGTTGGAGCCTTCAAAAACGAAATGAAACAGGCAGCTTGTATTGGATTAACAATCTAATGCTTAGGTATACAACTCTTGGATATACCATAATACTCCTTCCTGTGGTCAGACAATATTTCTTCAGTATTCATTATTCTCATCAGTTAAGGAGGCTCCCTAACACATTTTCATTTCATTTACTGTACTTTTCTGTGATGCATAATTCCTTCTAATTATCACCATACTCTGCTTAATAATGTATGAAAACATATTAACCAGCCATAGACAAAAATAAATTGCTAAGGAAGAGGTGTTAGGGAGCTTCCTTACCCAACAAGAGAACAAGCCTGGGAGTGAAGTTTGGCTGCAAACTTGGCAGCTATACTGTTTTCACTCTATCTTGGACCAGTTACTCATCCTTTTGCAGCTTATTACATATAGTTCAGTGGCAGAATAAGACAATGCCATAGCTCTACATCTTCTCCACAGCACTGCTTCATGAGCAGTATTAATCTAATGTGGATCTGTTTTTAAGACTGCTTTCAGGATAGAGAGAGAGCAATTGAAGGTCAAGTTAGAGTAAACAGAGTATAGCCACACATGCATCACTCTTAGCCAGGAGACATTCAGTCACAACACTTTTTTCTGAGTGACTACATACATACAAAGATACAGCCAAGACTCACTTTATTACAAGTCTTCCTACACAATGCAAATTTCTTTTTTCTCCAACAGCCTTCACTAACAGCAGAGAGGAATTAGCTGGTTTGGGTATTTGGTGTAGCTTCTGGTCAACAAACAACACCAGCTGTACCACGGCCAACCTCAGTATGTATGTATGAATGTATTAATGTATGGTATATACATATCTGCAATTGTGCATACCCATTCCCTATGATGACCCTTCCATTATATTTTATCATCATCATCATCATCCCCCCTATTTTTCTACCCAAGGGCTTCTTCTAGGTAGTGGTGACCTTATAGCCAGCACATGGGCCATATGCCTTTGGTCAGGCCCATCCGTGTTCCCTGCAGACCCTGGTGTTCTGGAAAATGATGAGGAGCCATACATTTGTCCCCCCAGCCCTACTGGGGGTTGTGCCCTGATCTGAAGGGGGACTCCTGCTTTTCCTCTGGTCCAAAGTACATGGCTGGGAACAATTTCTGTAACTGCTCAGCCAGGTTAAGGGAGGCAGGAGTTGAATGATGACAAGCACTGGAACTCGGGTTGTGAAAGTCAGGGGAAACTACAAACAAATCACCTCCATGTCACCCTGTCCCCTGCCATTTTGCTGCCCTCCCCCCAACTTAAACAGCTGTGTCACTCAGCTATATTCTTGTATGTTAAGGAGGACCCCTACCACCTTTTCCTTACCATTCTATTTCTTAGGCACACTAATAATCTCTCTTATGATATTTATGCAATCTAGGTCAATACTGCAATCTAGGTCAATACTGCAAAGTTATAAACTGAACACAAAAATGTAATAAGGTGTGCAATGCAAAAATAAATAACTAAGAGGTATTACAAAGCCTCCAAAGCTGATAATACAATCTGTATTTAGATGCTTGATTATTATTATAGTGGTAGGTGGTGGCAACCATCATCCACTCACTTGATGTAGTGCTGCCTACTTCTTCCTTAGCCTTTATCATTCTTTTTCTGTGCCTGCCTTCCTTTCTTCCTATTTCTCCTATATTTCCTGTCACTTCTTACTGCTTTTCTTTCCTTTACAGGTGGCATTACATTGAGTGACAAGCCAAATGGTTTCCTGTAAGCCAAGAAACCATTTACAACGCTGGGTGGTAACCATATAACCAAACCGTACGTGCTCCCTACGTGTCAACAAGTGGGTTGGTGGAGGGTTAGTCCCCCTCCCCGTAAAAAAAAAATAACTCAAAGTCAAATGGCCACCCCTTACGGGATTATGGTGTCTGGCAATAGATAGATAGATAGATAAGTATAATGTAAGTATAACATAAGTGTAGTTTAAGTTAGTTTAAGTGTGGTGTAAGTGTAGTTCTGGACCCCTGTTTAACTGATGCAAATGTATGGGAAATGGACCTCAAAATTCATTTTTTTGGGCTTGATCCTAGTTAAGGTATAGCGGAAGTGTGATATTATTGATAGGAATGATCGTGTGGAGCGGGATGGACGCGCAAGAGCATGATCTGTTTTTGATAAAGAGGCAAAGAAAGTTAATTCGAGGTTAAAATTCGCGATAGGTTGTATTTACACTTTGAATTCAAAGTGGTAGGTGGTGGCGACCATCATCCACTCACTTGATGTAGTGCTGCCTACTTCTTCCTTAGCCTTTATCATTCTCTTTCTGAGCCTGCCCTCCTCTCTTCCTATTTCTCCCATCTTTCCTGTCACTTCTTATTGCTTTTCTTTCCTCTACAGGTGGCTTTACATTGAGTGACAAGCCAAATGGTTTCCTGTAAACCAAGAAACCATTTACAACGCTGGGTGGTAACCATATAACCAAACCATACGTGCTCCCTACGTGTCAACAAGTGGGTTGGTGGAGGGTTAGTGCCCCTCCCCGTAAAACAAATAACTTAGAGTCAAATGGCCACCCCTTGCGGGATTATGGCGTCTGGCAATAGATAGATAGATACAATTCAGAATTTTGTAGTTGGGTTTGTTAGTATCATCTTGTACTAAATAATAATGTATATGAGCTTAGGTAAAGTCTGATTATGGATTACAGTCATTTGTAGCCGCGAAATTTATTTAATTTTCACTGGTGCCAGATCACGTAGACCAGACAACTGCGACACATGGTTACAATTAATTAAAACTTGTGAGTTTAGGCTTCGGTAAAAACTGTCAGACCCATGTGACTGCAACAAAATTTGAAACATCGTAAGTCAGTTTGTCTAAGTAAGAGGAAAGAGAAAATTCCTTGTTGCAAGTTCCTTGATGATTGTTATTGTAAGTAAACTGTAGAGTAATAGTCAAAACCAGATCCGGTGTCAGGACAACAGCAGCAAGCGAGCGCGTGTGTCCTCTCTTCTATGTTCATTGAGAGTCCTGACGGCATGGGATCCACAGGTCAGTTGAGAGCGTCCTTAAATCCCCCCCCCCTTTCTGTCTCAATAATTGATCTTCTATATATCTGTATATATATAGTAAGTTGACTGATGATATTCCCCAACCTCTCTTCTATGTACATTGTGAGTCCTGACGGCATGGGATCCACAGATTGTCAGTGTAACGTTGAAGCTTCTAGTTACGGTCTACGTAGGAGCCACGGAGTGTTTCTAGCCAAAGCCCATACACAATTTCCCCCACTAGTTTATTTCTTTCTGTATTGTGGTCAATTATGTATTTGTATGGTCCATTTGGAAAAGTCTTTTCTTCTAAAGTGAAGTATTCTAGATAAAAGCGAGTGTGTTTTATGAAGTCGGACTTCCTAACATACAGGGTATTGCAAGCGCTATGAAATTTTAAATAGAATCATTCTTGTGCAACTGATCATATACTTAATTATGTTAATTTATGTTACCCTTTGTAAAATTAGGGTGAATATACTAAATCTAGAGTAATCTTTGGTGATAAGTTGTGAGCCTGGGAATTAGAGCCGCGAGTCCGTTAGAGACCGTGGTTATTGCAAGTCACGCCAGAATTTGATATATTCTTTTCTCTTTATTTGTGTACCTCGTGTTAGGTTAAGAGGTCAAGTTATATGTATAATTAATGTATGTAAATTATTGATCGGGCGTATAATTCATCTGTGTGCAGTATTATCAACATCTTGTTGAGTGTAAAAGCCCAAGGATCTTATCAGTGGTGGAGTTCACTCAATTAATAAGCTTTGTATTGTGATATGTGAGTCAGCCTGATTTATTTTCTGTGGAGAAGAGAACATTATTTTTTTTCCAGTTATTCTGGAGGAATCAGAGACTGAAGTATAACTGTGTACTAGTTTCTATTGTCCGAGGGTTAATTTTATTTTATGTATGTTAAGGTTAGTAAATCATAGATAATTATTTTTCTTATGTGTTTGATCTAAACTCCTCTGGGAAGTTTGATAGTGAGATCGAGTGGCCCGCAAGGTATGTTACTATCTATAGGATTCGAGCACTCTAATTTACTCATGCTACCCTGATTACTGTATCTAGGCCTCAGCGTCCCATCTTTCACTGAGTGGGACTAATAACTTCTTTCCTGGCAAATGCTGGGTGGTGGCAGCCTACCAAAATTTTTTCTACTTCTACCTGTTGGTATTTCTTCCTAGTGGTAATAAGTTTACGAGGCCTTCCTCAAAAATTCTAGGATCTCTTCCTCGGTAGTAATCAGTATTCAGTAATCAGTAAAAATCTAATAAATATATATAGTACCAAAATTTGCCGCCGTTACACTGGTGGCTAAGCAGTGGGATTACTAGTAAATTCATATAGACAAAAATTCTAACCATTACACTGGTGTCAAACCAGTGGGATATTTTAAATTTCTATGCGTGCTAAAATGGCGGCACGACACTGGTGGCAGCGGTGGGATATTTTAAATTTCTATGCGTGCTAAAATCACGGCACGACACTGGTGGCAGCGGTGGGATCAGATAAATCTTCTCAATTTGAGGGACCCTAAAATCTATTCGTTACACTGGTGGCTAAGCAGTGAGAATACTAGTAAATTCATATAGACAAACTTCTAACTGTCACACTGGTGTCAAACCGGTGGGATATTTTAAATTTCTATGTGTGCTAAAATCACGGCACGACACAAATAAAACGGCTTAGTGAGGAAAATGAAGGGGAATACGAAAAAGAAATACAAGATCTGAAAATTTAACAAATATGGAACAAAATGTGGCAAAGAAAATGATAAGAAACAAGGCACAACAAAAGAATAGAGAAGAAATCATAAATGAAATGAGACGAGGAAACAAAACTAAAGAAGCAGCAGAACAGGAAATAGAATTGTTATGCAACGTATTTGTGGGTCAGTTTCTCGCCCTCGAATACGCAGGCTACAGAGGGTCCCTATTCTAGACCGGGTCAGTAACTCTAAGGAATAGGACTGGACACAAAAACAAGGCAGTGACTGTTACACACATGTATTACAGATATCTTCCCAGAGACAATAGTACATCAACAAATACATCACAGGCTGGGTTGGCCGGGGATGGGTTAACAACTTAACACAAGACTTTACTTGACTGGAACCCTGTCACTACACCGGCTGGTAGAAGTATGGTATTATTTACCCAGCACTTATGGCACATAAAATACACTTATGATTCACGACACAGGAATGAATTTACTACAATTTCCCAATCTCGTATAGCACTGGATGGCACTGGTATATAAATTACGTTAACACCTGTGTCATAGACACTTGCCGGCCGGAAGTCTATCTCAGGTAGAGTCAGCCGCGCTGTGATCACTGAAGGGGGGGGGACTGTGGTATTCTGGCGAGACATTTGGAGACGCCCAGACATACTCTAACTAATGTGCCCGGACACTGGGGTGGGTGGAGGTTTAATGCACAAGGGGAAGACACGATGGGAATAATATCTATTCTTTTTGTTAGCCACTGAGGTGTTTCACTCGCGTGCCTGTGCGCTGGGGAGGGAGAGTTTCAATAAACAAGGGAATGGCACAATCGCACAATAATATTGTTCTGTTGGTCACTGTGGCATTTTGTTCACTTGGGGGGACTCCACTCGGGATATAAGTTAGGCCAAGGATAGCTATCAGGCTCATCCAATCTTATACTCTGGGCTCCTGGTCACTTATCACGAGCATACACTATAGGGAATCACCTGCATGGTATAAGCTAATGCACACACATATAACTGGGTCTAGAAAGCACACACTTAGGTAAAACCCACTCGCTTCACTACCACTGGTGGGCCCTAGGTTGATTCCTCCATCCAGAGGAAGGGCAGAGTGACGCGCCCCTGGACAGGGCCCCACACATAGTCGTGGGACTAGGGGCTCCACCCGAAGAGAGCCAGGAAACGGGCCTGACGTTGAGTCTGGGGGAGACTCAGGGAGGCCTCGCCCACAGGTAAGTTGCGCTCTGGTGTTCGGGGCAACTCCCGGGGCAACTGAGGACCCAGGGTACTGGAACCCGGGGTGGCTGGACTGCGGCAACGGCTGGAGGGTGGCGTCGCCATCAGGGTCGTCACACGGGAACCTCAAGCTGGGGGAGTAGTGGACAGGGCACGACATCAGCTGCTGGTTCTGCCGGGGCTCCACTTCAGCCACTGTTCACACTGGTAGAGTTGCAGGAAACCAAGGCCTCGGGTGAGGCCTTGCCACGCTTGGGGGAAGGATCTTCTCTGGCTGCAGGATCTCCTGTGGGAGAGAAGTGGACTGTGGCCTGCTCTACCTCTGGCCTGATTTGACTAATGGCCAACGTCATAGTGGCACAGGGGACAACAGCTTCAGTGCGGCTAGTGGCCTGCTCTACCTCTGGCCTGACGTGACTAATGGCCGATGTCGTAGTGGCACAGGGGACAATAGCTTCAGTGCGGCTAGTGGCCTGCTCTACCTCTGGCTTGACGTGACTAATGGCCGACATCGGGGTGGCATACAGGACATCAGCTTCAGTGCGGCTAGTGGCCTGCTCTACCTCTGCCTGACGTGACTAATGGCTGACATCGTAGTGGCACAGGGAACTGCAGCTCCAGGGCGGCTAGTGGCCTGCTCTACCTCTGGCCTGACGTGACTAGTGGCCGACGTCGTAGTGGCACAGGGGGTTGTAGCTCTGGTGTGGCTAATGGCCCGTACCGTGGAGCTAAGAGGACTATGATAGTACCAGAAGGACGGACTGTGGCCGATCCTGCCTTGTACCCAGTACGGCTTGTGGCCGGTACTGCGGCGCTACTCTGGGGGGAATGACCACAGGAGTCGGACGACTTGTGGCCTGTCCTGCCCGACCGACACCCGTCTGTGCCGTGGCCCTGTAGCGGGGATGCAACTGGGGAACGGACCGTGGCCGGTTCTGCCCCGTACCCGGTATGACAATGGCTAATACCGCGGTGTTGCGTGGAGTTGTAAACTCCATCCCTTACCTGGCGAGTGGAATTTCGGCCGGAGACTAGGCGCCGGCGACTGCTACCTTTCCGGAGCCTCACCTGGGAGTAAAAGGGGCGCCGGGGAGGGATACAGGTACACCGTTCCTGTTCCCAGCCGCTTAGTGTCAGCGGTGGGCCTCCGGTGGTACTGGGGAGGTTTGAGGTGTCGGTGTCGTCTGCATTGGCCGTCGCGTCGTCTGCGGCCTGAACCCCTAACTCCTGTATTTCAAAAATATTTAGAAAAGCTGCATTTCGAAAAAGCAAAAGCTATATTTATGCTAAGAACGAGAATGAATGATGTTAAAGAAAACTACAAGAACAAATATGAACAAAAGGTATTATGTGAAATATGCAAGGAGGAAGAAGAAATGCAACTTCATCTGTTTCACTGTAAGGCATATGAAGACATAACGGAGAACATAACAGTGGAGGAAACAATAAATGGAATAATTCAAGAAAACGATATAGTTAAAGTGGCAGGACCTATAGAAAAAATACTGAAAAGAAGAAATATGATACTAAACATGAGAAAGGAACAATTGAAATAGATAAGGGATTTAAAAAAAAAAATGTAAAACAGAACGACAGGAGAGTGCAACAACAACAACAACAACAACCGTACCAGGAAGAAAAGAAGGAAATAATTGGAAGCTCTTTATTTGAAAAGGCAAGATTAAAGAAGGAGATACTGCACCAGATGTGGAATAAAAGACAAAAGAACAAAAAGAAGAAGAACGAATGCAGCTCCGGGTACAGTAAAAAGGAGGCGCCGTTGCAAAGGCAATACCTCCGTAAACCCCGTCAATCGTCGTCACAGACACATCATTGATACGTCCTAACTAAAGGGCAACACCCAAATTATGAAGCAATATGGCCGCCGTCTTTCTGAACGCAATTCTTTCAGCGAGATCACGTACTTAAGAGCACTTGAAATCTAAATACTTTAAAGTATACGTTCAAAAATAATAACATGGCACCTAGGAATATATGGAACTTTGCCAGGTTGAAGTAAATCAATTTAAGTTATAAGTGGAGTAGAATGATGGCGGAGTCAGCATCAGTGGTGTGATTGTCAGGGTTGTGGCGTGAGCGTCTGTAGTCAGCGGTGGTGAGGTGTGCTTGTTAGGACGGTCGTGTGGAGGCTGTTCCCTGTGTCATTCAAGGATAGACACCACCAGTAAGTTACTGTGTTATCCATGTCTGATATGCTAAGTTAGAATGGGTAAATTTTTAATTTCGGACAATCGGGAATTATGATGTTTTGATCCGTTTTTTCGGTATTTTGGACAGTTCTAAGACACTTTTCTTCTGTGGCATATCAGTCGGAAATTAAATTTATTTTGCTCTTGAAGACAACCAAACCTAACCCAGCCTAACCTTCAGGAGTAAAATAAAACTAATTTCTGAATGGGGTAATGGGGGTTCCTGATGATCCTTGGGGAACATACTATACGTTAATGGTGCTAATATTCCTGAACCACGTATTGCCCACTTGTAAAATAATACCTTTGAATGTATACAGAATTGATTCATTCTTTACCAAGTGGTGCGGCCTTACGTATTTTCTATTGAATGTTTCACATGTTAGCATTATTCCAGGATTACCACAGATACTGGGGATTTTTTATAAACCTCCTCCTGAAAGCTATAAATGATTTAGAAAGTGTAAATATTTTGCCGTCTGCCAGTAGGCTGCCATATTTAACATTCATGATGCGCATTTTTAGATTTGAAAGCTGGCTTTCAAATGCAAGTGAGGTTAGTTTGGATTAGGTTAGGTTTGGTTAAAGCATTAAGTTTGCCATCGCTTTGCCACGGGTTACTCTGATGGTAAACATTGCTGTGGGCGACCTGGCTGCTTCCTTAATTACCAGAACCCAAAAATAGGTGTGTTTTGTCTTTTTACAATCACTTCATTCAGTCACAATTCATTGGTTAATTATCTGTGTTGCATATGTACCAAAATTACTTACCTTGAGGTTCTGAGTTTGTCACAATAAAGGTGGAATTGCTGCGCCTGTTTGGTAAAGAATTACCCTGTATGCTTGTTTGGATCAGGTTTGTTTTAATGTTTCATTCCCTTTCAAATAGTTTTTAAGCTCTTGTCAATTTCTGTGTGTTGTAGTAATTATCCAGTTAAATGTATACTTTACTTGAACCAGTAGAAGGACCTTACCAATTCATTTCATATTCCTTCAGTTTGTTTTCTATATTATTATGACTGTTTTCAGGGTGGTAAGTTATGTTTTCCAGCTGATAAAGTTCCCACTGTTTTTATCACCACGTCCCTAAAGCTGTTCCTACGATTGTTTGTCTTACTCTGCATACTCAACGGTGGTTTTTGTTTCCCAACTTCCCAGCTGGTGGTTAGGTTATGTTATGTTATATTAAATTGTCAGTTACAGTTAAGCTAGGTTAGGTTAGGTTAAATTAGATTGTTAAATTAAATTATTAGGTACAGATAAGCTAGGTTAGGTTAGCTTAGATTA
>JAGKTI010022012.1:0-15459 GCA_018397915.1 Birgus latro | reverse complement strand
TGGGTAATCCTGAGGAAGATTTTGTCGGGTTGATAAGTGTAAGAACTGAGTTTTTGATGCATTAAAAATAACAAGATTATTTTTACCCCAATCAGAGATATGAGCCAAGTCAGACATTAGGTGTGCCATAGCCTCATCCCTTGTTTGCTGAAGTAACTGCTGAGATGGACGTTGCGGAAATCGAATGGAAAGTTGAAGGGCGGAATCATCAGCATATGAGTGGATAGGGTTAGATGTACAGCTTAGAAGGTCATTGATGAATAAAAGAAAGAGAGTTGGTGATAGGACAGAGCCCTGAGGAACACCACTGTTGATAGTTCTAGGAGAAGAACGATGGCCGTCTACAACAGCGGCTATAGAACGACCAGAAAGGAAGCTAGAGATGAAGGCACAGATAGAAGGATAGAAACCGTAAGAGGGCAGTTTGGAAAACAAAGCTTTATGCCAGACTCAATCGAAAACCTTTGAGATGTCAAGTGCAATGGCAAAGCTTTCGCCAAAGTCCCGAAAGGAGGATGACCAAGAGTCTGAAAGGTAGGTGAGAAGATCGCCAGTGGAGCGTCCCTGACGGAACCCATATTGACAATCAGAAAGAAGGTTTTGACAGGAAAGATGCTTTAAAATTTTTCTGTTAAGAACTGATTTGAAAACTTTTGATACACAGGATGTTAGAGCACTTGGACGATAGTTAGAGGGTTGGGAATGGTCACCCTTCTTTGGGACTGGCTGAATGAGAGCAAACTTCCAGCAAGAAGGAAAGGTACAAGTTGAGAGACAAAGGCGAAAGAGTTTACCTAGGCAGTGTGTAAGCACAGAAGCACAGTTTTTGAGGACAACAGGAGGGACTCCATCAGGCCCATATGCCTTGTTAATATTGAGGCCAGTGATGGCAGAAAATACATCAGCTGAAGAAATTTTAATGCCAGTCATGAGGAAGTCTGAGGGGGGAAGTGATGGAGGAACAGCACCGGAATCGTCTAAGGTAGAATTGGAGGAGAAAGTCTGAGCAAAGAGATCTGCTTTATCAGTAGAAGAAATAGCTACAGAGCCATCAAAGTAGAAAAGAGGGAAGGATGATGAGGTAAAGTTGTTAGAAAGATTTTTGGCAAGGTGCCAGAAGGAGCGAGAAGAATTCGAGTTGGAGAGTTGGGAACATTTAGCACAGATGAAATTATTTTTAGCAGAGCGAAGAACAGACTTAGCACGATTTCGAGCAGAAATATAAAAAAGATGTGATTCAGGGGTGGGTTGGCTCCGGTACCTTAGACCCTCTCTTTATTGCGGACAGCATTAGAACAAGCGTGATAAACCAAGGTTTTCTTGCATTAGTCAGAGGATATGAAAAAGGAATGTATGCTTCCATGCCCGAGAGAATAACCTCCGTAATGCGCAGGGCACACTCAGACTGGTCCCGGCCATGGAAGCAATAATGATTCCAAGGAAAAGCAGAAAAGTACAGCCTGAGGGCCTCCCAATCTGCAGCTCCAAAGTGCCTCAGGCGGCATTTCTTTGGAGGGTCCACAGGCTGTACTGGAGCAATAGGACAGTTTTCATAGCATATACATTAGCAGCTGACATTTCAACTCTTGGCTACCGAGATACGTACATCTTTCAGTTCACTGTCGTCCTTCAAGGTGGAATCATGTCGCAGTCGCGCCCATTATAAAAGGTCCTGTGACCTCTACCCCTACTGAACATCATGTGGGAAGCGGTAAAGGACTGTAGATATATATAAGTGTAATAAAGTACTAGAAATAATAAAGTGTGAATGTGTACTGTATATAAATAAGAAATGACAGAATACGGGCGGCGAACTAGCGCGATTGGGAGGCTCGTACGCGCTCATGTTTTACATTTTTTTTTTTTTTTAGTATGGATTCCAAACTACTTGGAATTAACTGAACAGTGTTTCTAGTGATAATATCAGGCAGTGGTATTCATATTACGGGATGTCGGGAAGTGTAAAGTGGAGACTTAGTTACCCAACTTCAGAAGTCTCCACAAGTCCTACGGTAGTCGACGAAGGCTCAGCAAACATCCCAGGAGAAAGCTGAAGGTATGTGGCATATGCATATACAGTATAATTATAATATTCTAGGAGTAATAACTGATTTTTGGCAGTAATCCCTCCATTATCCGACATAATAGAGCCAAAGGCATGTCCGGATATTGGATTTGTCCGGGTGTTGGTCATGTCCGGATATTGGCCCTGAAGCTCCAGCACTGGTCATTCATGACCCTAACCTAACCTAACCTAAATCAGAAAACCACCTACCTACCTCCCTACCGGACATGCATGCATTTATTTAAGTCTCCTTTCACATAAATAATGCACACAAAGCATGAATTAACTGAATTTTTACCAAAAAATGATGATTTAGAGGTGAGTAAGGAATAGGTGCTCACAACTTGCCAGCAAGTGTAAGTAAGCATCAGACATGGAAATCACTATGAAAATCACCCTTTCTCACACCACATGCATTAAGTAATGGACACAAAGCATAAATTCACTGAATTTTAACCCAAAAATGAGGATTTTGAGGTAAGTAAGGCATAGATGTTCATGAGTTGGCGGCTTAGTGTAAATAAGTATCAGACGTGGCAACCACTATGAAAATCATCATTTCTCACATCTTATGCACTAAAATATGGGATACAAAGCATCAAATAAATAAATTGTTACCAGAAAAAGAGTTAGGTATGGCAAAGGTGTTCACTGTTCACCAACAGCACCAGTCATTCTTGACCCTAACCTAACCTAACCTAAATCAGAAAACCACCTACCTACCTCCCTCCTGGACATTCATAGCACTTAATTAAGACCCCATTCACATAAATAATTGGCACAAAAGCATGAATTAATTGAATTTTAACCCAAAAATGATTTTGAGGTGAGTAAGGCAGACATGATTATTACTGAGAAAATCACCTTTTCACAGCCTATGCACTCTAATATGGGACACAAAGCATGAAGTAAATAAAATGTAACCAGAAAAATTATGATTTAGAGGTGTGTGGGGCAAAAATGTTCACCAGTTGACTAGATAGTGAATGTATGTAAGAGACATGGTAATCACTGAGAAAATCACCCCTTTCACAGCCTGTGCACTCAAATATGGGATGGCATGAAGTAAATAAAATGTAACCAGAGAATGAGGATTTAGAAGTGATTATGGAAAATATTTAGCAGTTGACAGTGTTTACTTACAATCGATGATTGTTTTATACCCTCATCTCTAAGGTTTTTACAGTGGTCATAATTGCTCTTGAAGCATGTCCAGTAATCCAGTGTTTAGCTACACATAATCCTTAGCACTGTGACTTTTGATTATTTAAACAAGAACGAAAATACCACAAACGAGCGGACAGCCATCCACTGTTCACGGGAGTTGAGACAGAACTAGTAGGCGGGAGATTGAGCGGGAAGGGAGCTAGTCGGCGCGGGCGGGAAATTCAAACTGTCGCTTCCCCCCCCCCCTCCCAATTTGGGGGTTTCGGCCATCAGCCCGCCCACGATGTCTGAATAGTGAGGTGTCCGGATAGTAGAGGGATTACTTTAAAAAGTCAGTCGGAGCGCGAATACCCCTGTGGGACGGGCTCGGCGCGCCTCCGACAACCCTATGGTTAAGGGGCTAAGGCCTCTATACTGTTCATTAATGCGTCTATCTACGGCTCCCTGTTCAGCCACCACTCTCCTCATCTCACTGTAAAAGGCATCCCTTACTGATTGGTTTCCCAGCTTCCATATTTTCCCCCAGGTACATATGCCCTCCTTCTCATTACTCGTTCTTTAAGCACCACGTCACAAATCAACAGTTTGTGCTGCTGCACTCATTTCTCGCTTCCTAGAACTTTAATATCCCTCACTAACCTCCTATCAACCCTCCTGACCAGAAAATAATCTATCTGACTGCGATTTCCCCCGGACTCGTACGTAATCAACGGACTCATTCTTTTTCTAAAATGTGTGTTGCACACAATCATGTCCATAGCCTCCCCAAACTCGAGTATTCTTTCACCTTCCGCATTCCTCACACCACATGCACATCCCCCTTGGACTCCTTCATAACCTTAAGCTGTTTCACCCACATGACCATTTAAATCCTCTCCCTGAACCACTACCTTATCATCGCCCATACCACCTACTACACGTATTAAATCATCTCTGTGGCATTCAGTCCTGCCTGTGGAGCATATGTCGATATAATTGCAATCATTTTCCTACTGATCAAAATTTTCACTACTAATATCCTATCACTTATTCTCATAACATTCATAACATATTCCACCCATTTCTCCGCAACCAGCACACCCACACCCCCATATCCGTCAGTTCCCCCCTGCCAAAACAACTTATAGTAGCATTCCCCCCTGCCAAAACAACTTANATGGAGAATGTGAGTGAATTTAAGTACTTGGGCAGTGTGATGAGTAAGGATGGTAGTCTGGAGGGTGAAGTGCTCGAAAGGGTACAGCAGGGAAGGAAGGTTGCTGGTTCGTTGAAAGCAGTGATAAGAAACAGGGAGGTGAGCATGGAAGTGAAAAAGTTGTTACATGACAGTATTGTGATACCAACTCTGACATATGGAAGTGAAGCTTGGACCCTGTTGGAAGGACAGAAGTCAAGAGTGAGAGCAGTGGAAATGAGTTATTTGAGAGGAGCATGTGGAGTCACATGGAGAGACAGACTAACAAATGAGGAAGTGAAGGAGCGTTGTGGTGTGGTTGAGGACGTGATGGGAAGCGTTAGGAGAAACACGTTAAGGTGGTTTGGGCATGTGGAGAGGATGGAGAGTGAAAGATTGACGAGGAGAGTGTATGTGAGTGAGGTGGAGGGGGCAAGAGGGAGGGGGAGGCCGAGGATGAGATGGAGGGATGGAGTGGAGAGGTATATGAGAGAGGGGGGTGTGAGTTGGGAGCGTGGTAGTGAAATGGCAGGGGACAGAGTGACATGGAGGCGATTTGTTTGTGGCCACCCCGTTCGGGATTGAGGCGTCTGGCAATAGATAGATAGATAGATAATATCCTATCACTTATTCTCATAACATTCATAACATATTCCACCCATTTCTCTGCAACCAACACACCCACACCCCCATATCCGTCAGTTCCCCCCTGCCAAAACAACTTATAGTAGCATTCCCCCCTGCCAAAACAACTTATAGTAGCAGTCCTTGCCAACAATCTTTCTGGCTGATCCACCCCTCTACCGGACTTCCTGAAAACATGCCACATCCACCCACCTCCTACTGAATGCCTCAACGACTTCTTGCGCTCTTCCCCTCAAACTTCCCACATTCCACGAACCCGCTCTCAACCCCCTGGGTGATTTACTGTCCTCAGGCTTGCTTTGATTCTTATATTTGTAAGTCATAGTCGGTAAGATAAAGGGGGGGTAAACATTCCACAAGCCCCATCCATTGCGCAGTCCTAGGTCCAGGCAATGGATCTGAGACCCCTAGCCCACCAGCTTACCAGTGGCTTTTGTAGTGGCCTCGGGGCACCCTGCCAGTACAGCTGCAGGGACACCCTCCAAGCGCATCTTGGCACTGCAACTGCCCCGCCATTATACACCCACTGATAGGGTAACCTCCTGGGGCGCTACTCCCAGGTTCAGACCCCTCTCTTTTGGGCGGAAGCGGCAGCCTGGGAACCGCAATGCCCTGTACCCTCTAGCACAGGTTTGAGCCTCATCTCGCCCCGGACCCATGATCTATGCTGGCGGAACCCCCGTCATTCCTCCCCCCAAAAGTCCACCACTAGGTAGCGGTGGCAAAGTTTTCTGGCCGCATGCCCTTGCTGGCGTCAACCCCTGTAACGTAGTGGGATACGTTGTGTGATATGTAAAGCACATGTGGTGTAGTGCATAGGATAGTTAGAGGAAATGTTTGGGAGAGTATGGTGGTCTACTCTCCATGTTACTGTCGCACTGAAAAGGTCTGCAATGGGGGATGGTTAGGTAGCTTGTGAAACAGGAGCTCCAGCTCTCCTTATCACCAGCATTCCCATTCTCCTCGGGAGTACCACCCTGTTCGGCCCATGCTATATAAAAAAAAGTGAATTTATATTTATCTTATAACAATGTCACTATAATTCATATAAATGCATTACAAATATATATTAGTAGCTCTTGCTGTATTTTTGCATATAAGCATGTATCTATACAATATTCAATATACCTGAAATTTTTGCTCACTCTTTTGCATATAAAACATATTTGCAGTTGTTCCATGGAGTGTATGACTCATTTATAGTATGTTGTGTTTCTGAATGTTGTTATGCATTGTTCTTTTACAAGGCCATGTATTACTAGATGTAATTATTGCAATGTGTCATTGGTACTCCACTTTGCGTGACCGAGTGATGTCATGGCTCCTGCATTATTATAATACAATACATAAATAGCATTAATTATCATGTATAGCATATGTATCATAGGGTGGTGGAGAGAGTGAGAGACAAGGAAGTGAAAAGATTGCAATGTGTTACCTGACCAGCCCAGGAAGTAACAGACTTTACACTTTTATTCCTTGGGAAGCTGACACATACATGCATACACACACACACACACACACACACACACACACATATACAGTGTTCTGGAAGGTTCCATAGCATACAAGGTACACGTTACAAGGCTTTCCATACACCAGAGGGAAAGGGACGAGATGCAGACTGACGAGATAGGGCAGAGGAGGAGGAATAGAGACTCGCGAGAGTAGCTAGCATAAAACCGCTCTCACATTAATACGTTCTTGTGTTATACACTCTGAGTTAATCTTGAGCTCCCCTTTGAAGACAAATAAACTGCAATCAACCTCCAGTCTTCTTTAAAACCTTCCATCGTGACCACAACATATTCTCCTCCACAACAAAAGAAAGACCTACAACCGCCTCGGCTGCGGCTACAGCAGTGGTGCAGGTGAAGAACATTCATATGTTCATAACTAGATTAGATAAATGTAGATATGGAGTCAGGACAACACGAGCTTAGCTCAATTCCTGTATACTACAGATAGGCAAATAGGTAAATACTGTACACACACACACACACACAAATAATGCGGCAATACAAAGGCAAAACTGCACACACGCAAAGTTATTGCTAACGGTAGGGTGATCATGTGATGACTGTAAGGTCTGCGCGACGTCACCCACTCCCCATCGTTGCTACTACCCAGGTGGGTTGGCACAGACGTGTGGCGACACCGCACCGCCCGCCAGGGGAGCGATTCACTCTGGGCTCGATGACGCTCTCGATTTACGAAAATTTTTCAGGTATTTCAATGATTTTTGAAACAGAATTTCCTTTACGGACTATTTCTCAATTTTATGGAAATTTTTCTTTAAATTGGAGGGGGAATAAATGGGAAAAAAAAAAAAATCTGCTTTCTCAGGCTTCCACTATATCGGTGTTTGTTAAATCAAGCATCTACTGTACTTTATGAAAAGCTTTGTGTAGTGTTTACCTTATGATGAGTAGAAGTTGAGCTTGAGTGGTGGTGGCTGTACTGGGAGGTGTAGATGAATTTAGTAGTCAAGGAGATCGTCGTCAGACTGACTCCTCTTCAGCAGCAGTTACTTTTGCAGTGTTTGCTTGCTCCTGGAGTAAGGCATCAAAGTATCCCTTGTGTGCCTTAGTTACAAACTTAAATAAGGCCCTGATGTTGACAACCTTCTCTGCAGACACACAGGGCCTGATATACTTTTCTGGAAGATGGGCAGAAGAGAGGTTGAACACAGCTGGCTTGTGTGTACAACCTCTGCCTTTCTGGAAATTTTGTCATAAGGGTTCACACTGTAGGAAGTTTTGATGACAAAGCTCTCTTTGTATGTGTATCTGTTCAAAAAGACCGTTTAATCTTTGAAGTTTGCTCTTGAAATCTGCCTCATGGTAATCTTTTCCTGGAATATTCCAGCATCTAGGAACATTGAATTGTCTGTCTTGATCACCTGGAAAGGATCTTCTTTCTGCTATTCTATATCATCTGAACATAATGGTCCTGGGTGTACACTGCCTACAGCTGGCTAAACTTCTCAGTCATCACAGGGAAGATAAGAGTGGCCAGGAATCATGAAAACATGTTTAATGTTCTTAAACCCGCCTGAGTGCATGAGGCACAGACAGGTAAGAACGATGTTCATATTCTATTTCTGCCCAGCACAGTTATCAATGAAAATTACCATTGTCTGCACCTTATTGGCCATAGTATTGTTGATGTAGTGTAAGAGACAGCTAGCAAAATCCATGGACCCTCTTCTTGCCTGGGTCTCATCCCATACGTACACCAATGCTTTCTCACTCTTGATGTCATGGATCCCAAAGTTGTAGTTCCATAGCTTGCACTTGTAATACTGTACTCCAGAGAAGATCTTAGGAGTAGGAAGATCCTACTGTGAATCCAAGCTAATGGCAGCAACAGTCACATCCTCACTTCATCATCATCATCATCCAGACCTCCTTTCCCACCCTAGGGCAGGGTGAGGAGTAGCAATGTCCAGACATCCCAAATTTGCCCAGTCCAGTGGGCCATGCTTCCATTCACTCATCATTCAAGCCCTCGGAATCCTGGCCCTATTGCATATGCCAAAAACATTCACCACGTTCTGTAGCTTCACATAAACGTATCCAATAGAGTCTGTTGGGACTCTGCCACGTTTAAAAGGGGTGCCAAATCCCTGATTATGCACTTCTCCTCACAACATTCATCCAGCCAGCTCGATCTCTTGTCAGTTCCCTAGCCTCACCGACTTCCAAACCTCTCTTCCTCACACAGTCATCCACCATATCTCTCCACCTTCTCCTTGGTCTACCTCGCCTCCTCCCTCTTTCAGATTCTCTCAGATATACCTTTTTCACCACTCTGTTGTTGTCCATTCTCTCCACATGACCATATCATCTCAGTACATTGTCTTTGATTCTGGTGTCCAAAGACTTCCTTTCTCCACATTTTTCACGAATCACACTATTTCCTATCTTATCCACCCTCTGTACTCCACACACATTCCTCAGCAGTCCCATCTCCACTGCTCATACTCTTGACTTTTCATTTTCATGCCACACAAGAGTCTCACATCCATATGTTAAAGTTGGGCACTAACACTCCTTCATTTAAGCCTTGTGCAGCTGTAACACTCAAGTCTCTGTTTCTTATCTAGGCCTTCATTGCACCAGCTACTTTTCTTCCTTGTGTCATTCTACTTTCCATTTCTTTTGCACATTGTCCTCTCTTTTCTATCACTGTACCCAGGCATTCGAACTCTCAACAATTACACTCCCTTTCCATTCACTGTAACATTGCACTGGGAGTCACCTTCTCTCTCAATAACCATCATATTACTCTTTTCTACATGTACTCTCAAGGCATGATACTCACAGACATCAGCAAAACTCTGCACTAGCCTACCAAGTTCATGTCCAGTATTTGCAAGTAGTACTCCATCATCAGCATACAGTAAATTTGAGATATTCCATCCATCACCATTCATTACCAATGCCATCCCCCTCTCTGTTACTTAAGTTTTTACTTATCTCATCACGCCATCCATATATATATATTGAACAACCATATGGACATCACACATCCTTGTCACATGCCCACACCAATCGTGAACCATTCACTTAGATACCCGTTAATCCTTACACATGCTTCACTGCCATCATAAAACCTCTTAATGGCACCTAGCTGCATACCACCTACACCATACATGTGCAAAACTTTCCACAATCCTTCTCTGTCAACTTTGTTGTATGCTTTTTCCAGATCCTTAAATGCCATAAACACCTTATGGTCCTTCTCACAAGCCTTCTCTGCTATCTGTTTCACTGCAAATATTTGATCCACACATCCTCTGCCACTCCTAAAGCCACCCTGTTCATCACTCACTAAGACTTCTGATATCTCTCTTACTTTCCCTATAATGAAACTTCCATATACCTTCTCTACCACACTCAGTAATCTTATGTCACGATAATTCATGCACTCACTTTGCTCACCTTTATTTTTGTACAAGGGTACAATCACAGCCTTTTTCCACTCTGCTGGCACAGTTTCACTCATCCATGCCTTCTTACATATCTTCAACAAGCACTTCATTCCACTGCTCCACTACACTTAATCATCTCTCCATACACCTCATCAACCCCAGCTGCTTTTCCATTTTTCAGCCGCTTCACAGCACTCTTCAAGTGTATGAGTGTCACATCTCCTGGCACTGCATTCCATCTCTGCACACCCCCAAAATCAGTTATGTTTACACTCACCCTGCTCTGTCTATTCCCATTCATCAGGCTTTCAAAATATTCTTTCCATCTGGTCCTTACTTCATCCCCATGGGTTAATAATGTACCACCTACATCCTTCACACTGTCACATTTCTTTCCACTTTCACTTGTATATTTCTGCACCTCTTTGTAGGATAACTTCCTATTTTCAGAGTAGTTTGCATTAATTTTTCTTCCAAGATCATCATTTACCTCCTCCTTTTTCCTCTTCACTAGTCTCTTGAATTGCTTCTTGCTCTCAGTATATTCAGTTCTTATTTCGACTGAACCCCTGTCCTGTAACCACTTTAGCCACTTCTTCCTCTTTTCCTCCACTGCTTTCTTAACCTCATCATCCCACCATGCCGTACCTTTCTTCTTTGTTGTTACTCTTGCCATACCACACACCACTTTAGCATTTCTAACTGAGCATTCCCTGTATGCATTCCACAGGCTGTCCAGATCCATTTTATTCCAATTCATTGATTCTGACTCCTCCCATACTTTGATCCTGTAATCATATGCCATTTCTTTGATCCTCAGCTTCTCAACTTTCAGTCTTTCATCATGACTACTTCTCCCTCTCCTGATCCACCCCACTCCTCTCAGCTTGATCTTGCATACCACGATCATATGATCTGACAGACCTCCACATCGTCTTCTCACGGGTCTTGTATCAGTAATCATTCCCAGTATCAATCTCTCTACAAGCACGTAATCAATCAGGCTTCTTTCAACACAATCCCCATTCCCTCTACACCATGTACAGTATATTTATGTGCATCTTTATGTTTGAAATACGAGTTACAAATGCACGACCTCCTCTCCTGACACATATCCTTCAGTCGCTTCCCATTATCATTTTCTCCTTGTACTCCAGTACAGCATATTATGTTATCCTCAGGACCAGTGCCTACTCTTCCATCCATATCACCCATTACAATCACTTTATAGCTCCTGGGCATTTCTCATACTGCTTCATCCAGCTCATCCCAAAACCTGTCTTTCTCTCATTCCTGTCCTCACACGGTGCATGTGCTACAATGAACTCCATTTTCACCTTCTCAAACTTGAACATGACATACACTCACCTCGAGCTGACACATTTGTAGTCTCTCATTCCACTCTGCCACACCTCATTCATCAACAAAGCATCATCCTCACCCATTTGTGCCTGATCTTACACATTTCACACTCTTCCACTCCTCCCTTTCATCTTTGTTTCACACCGTGCCATCATGGCATATCTCACAGTCTTGAACACATTCGCCACTTCCACCCTCTTGCTCTCCTGATTCATATCTCTCACATTCCACATGGCCATGCGAATCTGCCCATTTGGCTGGGGCCCTGGGCAGGGATTGGGCCTTCCGAGGCCCACTGAAACAACTGCCATGATTCATCCTCACAATCCTTATACTCCTTCAACATATTCTGTGCCATTTTTGCCTTTCTTTCATGTAACTCCATCAGCACTGTCAGTGTTTTCAGCCTCTCATCATCTTTGTTTTCATCAAGAGCCTTGAGATGAATGGTGATTTTGTCACAAGCTCGAATCCAGTGTATAAATCTGTAGTGAACACGTGCCTATTAGAGGCTGGTGCCTTGTTACTGTAGTGTTCCCTCTACCAGCCACAATACATTACATTGAACATGTTTATGTTCAAGCTTGGGAGCAAGTATTGTTGGTTTGGGCTCTTTGCTCTACCGTAATGACTGGAAACTGCTGCCAAACATTTGATTTGCTCCATAACACGGGCACACTGTTCACTGGGAAGTTTGTGCACAGGAGGAATTTCGCCACGAGGATCACTTTCATTGCTTCCAGTCAGGGTCAGTTTTGCAAGCACAGTACACACGCAGCACTCAGTGATGCCATGGATTCTATAAAAAGCTTTTCCACACTGTCACGAATTTCCTAGATCGCGATATCAGTATCGTAATTCGTGACATTGATCAACATTGTGGGAACGACTGAATAATTCTGAAATCCATAGCATTTCGTTCATTCTCTTAACTGTCCGCTCCTGCACTTGCATTAGCATCGAGTTTGCAAAACTTTCGTTATTTTCTCATGAGTGTCTGTCTCTGTGTACAGATAGTGCATTCCACTGAGCTATATTTTGTGAATTATCATTCCCTTACGCTCACCTCTCAACTGTTGCGTTAAGCCACGCCCATTTCACACGCTTGTGTCCTGGGCATTCGAATAAGTGAGCAGTCGTTTCTCGACAGTCACGGAGCGTGGTAGTGCTTAGTGCTATGCGCAGAGCTCGAGCGATTCCCTCATCGTAGTGACTACGAAGCCTCAGCAGTATCGGCATATTCCCGAATCTCCCACCAACCTGGTGATCGACTGTAGCAGCGGCGATCTCATCTCCACTGACCAGTATTTCTTTAGTTTTTCCTAGGCTAAGGTTATTTAGCTCAGTGCGTTATTTAGCTATTGATTTGAGTGCTTGAGTGCATTTCTTTTGCTCTGATTTTGAATAGATTCATGTCACATAAATTTATTTTCATGTAATTAATAAATTTACAGTTTGTTTTCTTGAGCTTTGTTAAATGTAACAGTCACGTTTGATTTCCCCCACATTTAGCACACTTTCGCAACTCCAAGTTAGCAGAACTCCTTATATTAATCACGACTGGTATTTATGCCAGCTCTTGGTATTAATTCTTAAATCCGTTGTGCTAGCTAGGAGTTCGCACCAGCAAGTTCCTGCTTATTATCGTTATTACTATTATTATTAATTTTTGAATGTCAAGGAGTGAACTAACTTTCTCAGAGGCCAACAGTACAGTAATACAACCTTCTTGAGCGATTAGTCTCTGCTGTGTACTGTTGAGAAAGTTTATAAGATTCTCGACTCTGGAGAATTGGTGAAGTAAGCCAGCATAAAAGTGAAATCTCTACTTGATTTCACGAGTCGATTCTTTTGTGATAATCGACAAGACAGTTATTTACATTGTCCATAGTTATTCCCATTTTCCTTGATTTCATGAGTCGATTCTTTTGTGACAATCGACAAGACAGTTATTTATCATTGTCCATAGACATATTCTCATTTCCCTCATGACATCTGGCTTCACTTTCATTTATATACAAGTATATTCCCATTTCCCCCCTGACATCTGGTGACCTCATTCCAGGATATAAACTCCTTGCCTTGAAATTATTACCAAAATCACTCACTCACTCTTAGCTAGGTAGACTGCTGTACAGCAGCCAGTATATCAGTCTTCACTCAGTCTCAGTCTGATCATCATGGCAACCAGTACATACCTACAGGAAGCCAAGGATATGGGGCTTACTAACCCCCAGGAAATGATATGTGCTTGCACGCTGTAATTTTGAACAACAGCATGAGAATGCCGCCTGTGAAGAGCGGAAAATAGAACGTGAACATGAGCGAGCTTAGCGTGAGAAATGAGAGAGAGAACGTGAACACGAGCGAGAACAGCAAGAGCGTGAGGAAAGTGAGAAAGAACGTGAGTGTGAGGAATGTGAGGAAGAACGTAAACACGAGCTTGAAGTGCTGAAGCTCAAGCGAGACTCCTTGGCTTCAGGCACATCGGGTGCAGCCAATCCAAGCTCCACAAGTGCTCTTCCAGCACCTGTTCTTGCAACTCCACGCCTCAAGCTTCCTTCTTACAAGGAAGGCGAGCGAATCGAGCCATTCGTAGCTCGTTTTGAAGACATGGCACAGCTGTACGATCTGGATGAGACAGCTAAGCGACTTCAGTTTCTTAGCCTGTTTGAGGACCCTGCCCTCGACATTCTCCACAGAATTTGCGGAGATAATCTCACGTATGAGATGATGAAGACTGCACTTATCAAAGCGTATGGTCTCACCGTTGATGACACTAGAAATCAGTTCATGAGGGCACGTTTCCAGGAAAAAGAGACAGCTGTTCAGTTCCTCGACCGTCTCACGGCATACCTAGAAGAGTGGATGGAGAAAGATGAGACTCCTAGCACGCGAGAGGGAACAATCGACCTTGTGCTGCGCACGCAGCTGGAAAAGTCATGGCCTTCTGAGCTTATGGCCCAGTTCAAGATGTGCAAAGTAAAGGATGCCAACCAAATGGTGGAAATGGCTGATGCATTCTTTACTGTGTACAGTTACCAAACTTGTAAGCAACAGTCCTGGAACAGGACAGATACTGCTAAGTCTGGGAAGCAATCTCAGACTGAACTCCAGCATCAAGGCCATTCTCAGAATATTGGTCATGGTCCAGGTAAATCACAGAAGAAGGACCAAGGGCAGAATACACAGCAACCTGCTTGGAAGAGGTACAACAAGTACCCTAACCAGCAGCAGTATCAGCCAGGCAATCGACAAGTGTATCGGAGGCAGGAGGCAAACGCAGCCTTCATTCCCCGACAGGCGCACGATGGTGCCTTCCCCACCAGCATAGGTCCTTCTTCACATTTCACTAGTCCCCCTCAGATGGTGAACCCTCCTCCACAGTGGTCATCGCTCCTGCTCCCCAGATGGTGAGTACGACTCCTCATGCACCTAGTCAAAGTACGACTCCTCATGCACCTAGTTCAAGTACGACCCCTCAGGCATCTAGTCCTGTCATGTTTGCAGAGTTGTGCGCCATGCAGCCTTATCAATGGCTGGCCGTTTCCTCCACAGGCCTTCCCACAGGTAACAGTGCCTTCCTTGTTCATCCAGGGTGTGTGGGATGTGCTTCTGTTAATGTACAGAGAGACAATGGTTCCTCAAGTTGCACTGTCAGGCAGAGTTTAGTTCAACCTGAAGAATACACAGGCAGACAGATCCTAGCTCAGCTTATTGATGGATCAGTGAGATTGTTCCCTGAGGCACATATCCAGGTGGCATCTCCCTTTTACACAGGTTCAACAGTTGCAGTTGTCATGCAAGAACCTATGTTTGACCTCATTATAGGTAACATACCAGGTGCCAAGTATAGTTGCACCATAGATGTCACTACTCAGACTTCAGCTGCAGTAACATGAGCCATGGCCAAGGCCTCTAATCGTGTCACCCCGGTGGCCATTGCATCGCCGCAAGATCTGATTGACAGTCAAGATGTTGTCCAAGAACAACAGTCTGACCCGACACTTGCTGTTGTGCAGAAGAAACAAAAGGGTAAAGTGACCAAGTATTCACGGGGTGGACGAGCCAGGTTCTTTCTCAAACGAGGACGGCTCTACCGTGAGTCAC
>JAGKTI010022011.1:0-15460 GCA_018397915.1 Birgus latro | reverse complement strand
GAGATTTACGAGGATACTTACAGGGGA
The DNA here is from genome assembly GCA_018397915.1 of Birgus latro. Classification (NCBI taxonomy): domain Eukaryota; kingdom Metazoa; phylum Arthropoda; class Malacostraca; order Decapoda; family Coenobitidae; genus Birgus; species Birgus latro. Next base: position 15,433 of record JAGKTI010022011.1, on the reverse strand, counting down.
TTTACAAGGATGTTTACGAAGGATTTACAAGGATTCGTACAAGGGATTTACAAGGGTTCTTACAAGGGATTTACAAGGATTCTCACACGCGATTTACAGCCAAGAGAGTCTATAAATACGAATGGAAGCGCGGGAGCAGAAACAAGCTTTGACAGTCGCTAACAAAATTCATTAAATCACCGCCTACGGGTTTAGACTTCAACTGAATACCCCGGCCCGTTTGAGAGAGAGAGAGAGAGAGAGAGAGAGAGAGAGAGAGAGAGAGAGAGGAGGGATGTGGACAGTTTTGGTGTATGACGTTGATGTGTGCGTGTGTGTGTGTGCGTGTGTAGAGAGAGAGAGAGAGAGAGAGAGAGAGAGGAAAGAACGAAGGAAACTAGGTACGTAGACTAGGTAGGTAAGAAGGTAGGTAGGCAGGTAGGTTGATAGGTAGGTAGGCAGGTAGTTAGGCAGGTAGCTACGAATCAAGGAAACAATCTAGCAGAAAAGAAACACAGGTAAGTAGACAAGTAAGTAGACAGAGGTAAGTAGGTAGACCAGTAAGTAGACCTGTAGGTGGGCGACACATGACAGACACTCAGACACCCATGTATCGTTAAAAGTAGCGAAGTTTGGTAAATTGGCCAGAGGAAGGTAGGTAGGAAGGAATATAGGTAGGAAGGTATATAGGTAAGTAAGAAAGTAGAGGGTAGGTAGGATGGTAGGAAGGAAGGTAGATGGGTAGGAAGGTAAAGAATAGGTAGGTAGGCAGGCAGCAATATAACAGATAGACAGATAGGTAGGTAGGAATGTAAGTATATGCCGTAGGTAGGTAGGTAGGAAGACAGGTAGAAAGACGAGCAGGTAGGGAGTTAATTGATACGTATACAAAACTAATTAGTATTCACCAAGGTAGACAATTTCACCGGTAAACAAACGCCGTAAGTACAAACACAAACCCCGTAAGTACACAGGTAAGTAAGTACGATAAGTAGGAGACACGAGACGGACAGACGGACACCCAGGCATCGTTAAAAGGGAGAGAGTTAGTAAATTGGGCAGGGAAAGTTGCTCAGGTAATCAAGGTGTGGAAACTTCAGGTAAGCTCATTAAATATTTGCTTACTGTATTTCCTGTGATGAGATTCTTGCGGTAGAGCTAATGAGAGAGAGAGAGAGAGAGAGAGAGAGAGAGAAAGAGAGAGAGAAAGAGAGGGGGGGGGGGGAAGAGAGGAGTAGAAACATATGCAACAGTTATAAAGAGAGCAATATGAGATTTAAAGAAAGAAGGGTAATTAGAGAGAGAGAGAGAGAGATGGTTGCTAAATACAATTATATTAGATATACAGATAGGTAAATAAATGAATATAGATAGATAGGTAGACAGGTAAATTATAGGGAGACAGACATACAGACAGATAGATAGATAGGTAGGTAGGTAGACAGACAGTAGACAGACAGACAGATAGGTAGATAGGTAAACAAACAGATAGATTGATAGATAGTATGTGTGTGTGTGTGTGTGTGTGTGTATGTGTATGCGCTTATAAGCTATTAAAAAGTGAAAGTAACTTGTTCAAAACGTTACATGGATAACATAAGGTGAAAAAGAACTGCACTGAGAGAGAGAGAGAAAGAGAGAGAGAGGGGCAGGGGGTTGAGTAAGGGCGATCTAGTGGAAGTTTTCATTAAATTTCCCCTCGCTCACTTTTATTATAAGATCCGACACTTTTTTTCTCTCACATTTTTCCCGAGTCTTGAGAGAGAGAGCAGGAGAGAAACGATGGTGAGGAGTGAGAGGGAAGAAGAGAGGGAGAATACAAAAAGGAGGTAGAGGAGGACGAGGACGAGGAGAAGAAATTAACGTTGAGAGAGGGAGAGAGCAGCAGCAGCAGTAGTAGTAACTAGCAGTAGTAGTAGCAGCAGTAGTAATAGACTATAGTAGTAATAGTAGTAGTAGTAGTAATAATAGTAGTAGTAGTAGAACTGGTAATTGCAATTTTAAGCTCATCTAAATGTGAACCAAATGGGCTGCAGACCAAAGTTGCCCTTCTTCCATTGGTCCACTATCCTCCTTCCGGTGCATAGGGAGGGAAATGAGGGACGTTTGTATAATCGGGCAGCTTCAGTGACTGCTTATATCGGTGCCACACAAGAAGGCATCCTTCTCCGTCATTGCAGATTTATATGTGGGATGATAATGTAAGAAACGTGGAGACAGGTTACAATTTTAGCCAGTCGTTGTTATCTCCAGTTTGCTTTATGTAACATTACACTAATATATTTAATTTTTAAGATCCACCCTTGAGTTGAAAGGCTAAATGAAGGCTATATCTAACACCTCCTGTTCAAGAAGTCTAAAGCTGAATAAAATCGTCAGTAAGTAGTGGCAATAGGATATAAACTTTATCATAGTGGAGTAACTGATAAAAAAAAAAAAAACATATATCTAGCAGTGGGTTTATCATATTACTCTTTGACATTTGATCGAAGTGGAGTGAAAAATTGCCGATTATATGTCACGGGGATCTGGTCAGGTCACCATCGACTCCCCCCACCCCCCCTTAAACTTTTCAGGAGTTAATTATTGAAGAGCAACGTGGCGGTAAATTTAAACGAGGACGCACTCTTCCCACGGTAAAGAACTTCACTCTGCTTCACGCATTATGACAAGACTTTAAGAGCTTCAGTGCTTCAGTTAATTTAATGCTCTTTTCTGGCCCTTATTTTGTAACTGGAGGTCAGATTATTGTGGCAGACATGAAACATGGTTATCCCATTCACTACAATGCATTACGTACTTCATTCAGCTCAGGAGAGGACCCTAATAGAGAAGAGGTTAGTGAAGGTTATGTGATCCCTTCAGTTAGTGATCTCTCTCTTAAACCATTTAAAATTGCCTGCAGAAATAATAAAAATTATGTATAAATGGACATCACCATACTGAAGTAGTTACTGAGTTCCTGGGACACCCACTTTAAATCAAACACCTTCACCTAAAATTAAAATCAGTAGACAAATCGCTTACTGCTCTGAAACTTTGAAGCCTTGCGGTCAACCCAGACATGCCTGCTGCATTCCCCAATTGTATTCTGCCAAACACTGGATCTGCTGTCTCCAAACCTTTCCTGTTCCTGTTAAACTTCTCATTCAGCAACAAAAATAATCTTCAAGGAAACAATAGTGTGAAAGGAAAAACAAATTACTCGCTCAATCATTCACTTCATCTTTATTTAGTATATATATCAACTGCTGAGATACAAATTATGACATACAGAGCACTTCTGATGGCTGCTGCATGAGATTCACCACATGAGATGAGAACAATGGTGCTCACTCACATACAATGCTCTTGGGGGGACATCAGTAAATCACAGCACTGTCCCTACTTCCATAAACCAAGCATTTTTTATTCCTGCTTCCATGAACCAATAATTTTATTTTACATAGTTATACAACCAAACTTCTGAACAGGTCCTCCATACAATTACAGTATACATATGAATTTTATCATTTTTTCCTATGTATATCTGAACTATTACTCTACTTTATGCTCGAAAGAGGACAATAAAAAAAAAAATGTACTAAACCAACATTCTCAAGGGAATTATATCATTAAACCAAGTCCCCTTGCATAAACCAAGTACCAGACACCTATAAGATACAACCTGCCACATGCAGAGCACTTCTGATGTCTGCTGCATGAGATTCATTATAATGAGAAAAAAGCACTGGTGCCACTAACACCCAGCACTACATTGTTTTCAAGGCAATTTCAAAATATATCACTCAGTTGAAAAACTTAACCTGGCACACACACACATTCCTATTACCATTAAAATCTCCCAATGCTTACCTATGCACAACATCTTCATATCATTAAACATTAGATTTTGCTTCTACCCCTCCAGCCTAGGAATGTACTTTGCATTCTATTTTGACTAATGCCAATCTTATTCAGCTTAAGCCAGACTCCTTAGGGTGGTAAGGTTAGAAAATCCTCCACTAACTCATTTCACACCTATTTTGTATTTTACTCTGGCTAACGTTAGATTATTTTATTCGCCTTATGAGACATTAGAGGGGCTAAATCTGAACCATAACTTTCTATCCACTGAATTACAGGCATATAACAAAACCTATATATACCTTCTCTGCTTTTACATATTTCACAAGTCTTCTTCCTCATGTCAAGATTGATGTTATGGTCAGAAACACAAGAGATATTGACCAAATTTTGACAATAAACATGGCAAGTTATCATAAATTTGAAATACTACAAACCCAGATAAATCCAACATCACTATATCTTCCTGACACTATACTGACAACTATTCCCCTTCAAGTGCTCTTATGAATATGCTGCTGACATCTGAACTAAACCTTATTAATTTTCAAAGCACAGTGAATAATGCAGTTGGAGAAAAAAATAAGTATGATGTTGCAAAAAACAGTGGGTGCAGTTAGCAGGTGTTTGTAAGCAACCAACTTTCTGTTTTCAAAGTAACTGTGCAAGAAATGTGACTTGAATGAACGCTTTCCTTCGGGTACAATAATGATGCAAAACTCTGATACCTTAACACAAATCATGGCACCAAAATATTTTCTGCCGGCTAACTTCACCAGAACATTGTGACTAAATGATAACTTTACTGACAGCTCAGAAAGAGATACATATACTCACAAGATAAATATCCTGCACACATTTTTATATTACAATCTTCACCTTCATAACAATACTTTTAAAATTTTTCTTGGTCTTCCAGTAATAGTGAAAGGGATTTGCACATCATCCTCATCCTGACCCTCATTCCCACCTACATATGGCATGAGGTAGGTTTGAAAAATAATTAACAAGTAAAAATCTTATTCAAACATACAGGGATGTTCAAGAAATGTGTGTGAAACCTTGGGAAATTATTTAAGTGCAAATTTGAGTAACAGAAGAAAAATCTATATCAACATGGGTCAAATTCTCAACCATTGTGGAGCTACAGTTGCCGATGACCCTATAGACAAATTATGAGAAAGATCATTTTCATCCATAGGATCACCAGCAAAATTAGCTCCATTTTCCCCATAAGATCACCATAAAAAGTAACTCCACATCAGATGAGGACTGGCTTTACACTGACAAAGAATTATATTACTTAAATCAGACCCAGAATAGCTTCATACAAGTTTCTCACACTTTCCCGAGACATGCTGCATGCAAGCACAGAAAAAAACAACTTCCAATTTTGCGACATGGAATAATCTAAGTCAGGCACCCACCACCTCTAAAGACCAATGCTGAATATAATAAGGCATTTAATGAAAACTATGATACAACCTCCATAATTCAAAAATCCTAATAAAGAATGGTGGACAACTGAGATTATTTTACACTGAGCTTCTATATTTTGCATTTACTCAAAACCATCTTAGCTGCTTGATACTCCTACAAACACGATTCATTTTATTCATGCTTCATGCGATAGGTGAGAAAGAATTCTACCCATGAATAAATTATATGTAAAAGATAAACAACTGAATATCATATACTTTCGTGACACTAATTCAAGTACAGAACTACATAACTACAGGGATACTGAAAAAGTGTGGATGGTAAGCTACAAGTAACTTACATAATTACTGCGTTGTTGTTTTGCTGTTGTGACTCCAAGCTCATCTGAAACATCAACTCTACTATCCACAGTCCACCATCCTCCCTGAAAATCCACAGCCCACCATCCTCCTTTCAGGGGATAGTGAGGGAATGGAGGGGCGTTTGTATAACCAGGCAGCTCCACCACCCAGTCATATCAGCGCCACCACAATAAAGCATCCCTCTTCAGCACCAAGATTGGAGAATAACAAACCAGTGGTTTGTAGGTGTTCCATCATTTCCCAAGGCACTTCCAATTAAATTCTATTAGTAACCTGTCAGCATGACTTCTCCATTCTTCTATCTAATACAGTAATAAAATATAGAGAGACAATATTCCATTTTTCTACCTAATTCTAAAATATATGCTGTTTTCCAAGGCTACGATGAACTAAGTATTTTCTTAGTATTATGGACTTCAGATTACACTGCTACATCACTTTGGCCGGAATACAAATATTATGAATACAGTGTAAGGTTCTATATAGATTACTAAATAACTTATGGTGAGTGGAAGATTTTATACCCACATACCAAATTTGAGTTTACTGTGAAAATACAACAGTTTTAATCCAACACAAACCATCTTACCAGAGGAGGGTCAAAGTCAGGCCAAAGCTGTTTCCCTCCTCCTCCTCCTCACCATCATCATCATCATCTTACTCCCTCCCAGATATCTGCAGACTGGGGATGACCATGACAGTAATGCATCTATGCTACTTTATTTTTACATACCTGTTGTCTTGCTCCTTCAAACACTCCTCTCTCTTTTCCATCTCTCTCACCATTATACTGCTCCACTCTCTTCTTCTGCTCTTCTTCCACACCATCAAGTCCATCTATTTATCCTCACGATAAACACAAACTTAATATGTGGGGACCATTTCTTCTCTTCAAACAATCAACAGTGCTGAGATATCAAGACCTATGTTTAGATTATTTTATGGATAGTATTAGTGAAAAACAAGTGCAAAAACAATATACTGGCATTAAACTATGGCTATTATGTTAATGGACCCTTGGCAATAACAGTTTCATATTTCAAAATCATCATCATCATCAAACTTATCCTCTTCCTCCTTTCCTAACAATAATAATAATAATAATAATCATCATCATCATCATCATCATCCACTCCTGTGTTGCCCCATAAGGAGCATAGGAGTCTGGGAAAAATAATAATAATAATAACAACAATCATCATTATCATCATAATCATCATCATCATCACCTTCTTCCTCCTCCTCCTTGTCATAACCATCATCACCCTCTTCCTCCTCCTCCTTGTCATAATCATCATCACCCTCTTCCTCTTCCTCCTCCTCCTTGTCATAATCATCATCACCCTCTTCCTCCTCCTTATCATCATCATCATCTTTTTCCCACCTATGGATGGGGTGAGAAAATTACACTGGAAATTCAGACCCAATTAGCTCTCATACAACCTTATGGGTGCCATTCGGTACATATTCTTCTATCTATCTATCTATCTATTGCCAGACGCCTCAATCCCGAACGGGGTGGCCACAAACAAATCGCCTCCATGTCACTCTGTCCCCTGCCATATCACTACAATAGATATTAAAAAGTACAACAATTTACAATTTTAACTTCCCTGTGATAATACTACATAATATAAATTCTAATGTGCACACAATGTAAGAATATTTACATACATGTATAGAAGTGTGCATGCAGCATAAAAAAAAAAAATCTAGTATATATGTAAAAAATATATAATAACAGCATAACACAAACAATATATTTGCATATAGCTTACAACTTAACTTCAGTATAACATATAAATATAACTTAATTTTGGCATAACATTTCAATGGATCTTAATTTCAGTATAACATCTCCCCATAACTTAAATTAGTCTTGATCCCTGATGACCTAAAAAAAAGATATAAATAAATAAATATGCAATATACAGTACACAGATGTCAACACAACACTAGCTTCCATAACTCACTGAATCCAAGTCATGTCCCGATTATTTTATTCTCGTTGTTACTCGATCATTTTATTCAGTTTAGTAAAGACTGTTCATACTAAAGGGGTTTATCGAGGCAAAATCAAGCCCCTCCAGTTCAGAGTAGTGTATTTTCATCAGTTAATGAAGCTCCCTAGCATCTCTTCCTTAGTGATTTATTTCGGGATATGGCTGGTTAATATCACTTTGCATGCTATTTCTTCTAAGTATGGTGGTACTGGAATGACTTATTTGACAGCAGAGGATAGGTGGGAGTAATAAACAAAACAAACTGCTTAGGAAGGGGTGTTAGGGAGCTTCCTTAACTGGCGAGAATACAGCCTAGTCTATCTTAAGCTGAATAAAACTGTTAAGGAAAGAATTTGAAAAGACATCCTGAGGCTCAGTGTGTTAATACAGGGTGGTCCACATATAATACTCCTCTTACTCTCCACCAAATCAATTTTTTGTATGTTGTGTTGATGGCTCAGGCAGCATTATCAATGGCTATCTTGTATCATTTATCCATTTCCTAATCCCACTGCCACACCCAACCCCATACCAGAAATCTGAGCTGTTCTTTCTTCAATGTCCAAGTTGCATCAATTATTCATATCCTAATCCCACTGCCACACCTACGCCCATACCAGATGACTGAGCTGCTCTCTCTCTTCAATGTCCAGCTTGCATCATTTATTCTCCTACTCTCACTACTACACTCAAGACCATAACAGAAGACTGAGCCATTCTCACATCATATAGGATACTGCCAAGTGAGGTTCTAGTGGAGAGCTATATTTGGACCACCCTATATAACTGACAATACCTCTGAAAACCATACAAAAGTAATATAAATGAAAGAAGTCACTTGAAGTATGGAAAGCATGTTACTGAAAAGTGAAGTGCTTGTACTATACAAATGGTTTAAAGTGTTGTGCCAAAAGTACCATAACAAGTATTAATTATTCACGTAAAAAATAGTATATGGCAAGACTGATCGATGGCTTCTGTATTTCAAAGGCTAAATTACTGAAAAGATTCTTGAGATTACAGACATTTTGTAACTAATGATCATAAACACCTTCAACTTGGTAATGTTATTTATTAGCTTAGATTTGCTATCATCAGACATTTTTATTTACCCTCTTTTATTATTATTATTATTTTTCTTGGAGGGAACAATCTTGCAGGCTTCCAGCATTTGCTTCCTTCTTCCTGGCATTAAAAAAAAAAAAAACAGGGGTTACATACAGCTTGCATTAATCCCACCACAGCCTCTATCTCTCTCTCTCTCTAACCTCAAGAAATCTGTCTGTTGTTGCTGATGTTGTTATGGTCCTGAGTTTGTCTGAAAGTGAACCAAGTGGACTGCATGCTTAAGTTATCCTCTCCTGCAGTCCACCATCCTCCTTTCAAGGGATAAGGAGGGAGATGAGGGATGTTTGTATAACCAGGCAGGGGAGCCATCAGTGCCACTACATGAAGGCATCTCTTTCCAGCACCAAAACAATCCGATGGCAGCAAAAGCAAACTAAAAAATACATCACTGGGTTAAAGAGGTTCAAAGCTGGGATGGTAAAATTTAAATATACCTGAGGTCAATTAATTTTTGGCAGAAAAGATGGGGTTCGCTATAACTAAAGATAACTTAGGGAAAGGCAATTTATCCTGAGAATTTGCGTACAATTTTAAAAAAGCTATTACATGGTAAAAAATGACAGTGCAAAAGTCTATCTACTCCCAGACGTCTTAATCCCGTAAGGAGTGGCCACAAACAAATCAACTCAACATTGCCCTATCCTCTGCCATTTAGCTACCCTCCCTCCAACTCACACCCCCTTCCTTCATATATCTTTCCACTCCATCTCTCCAACTATTCATGTGTCAAGCTTCAAGTGCCATACGTTCACAAAGTACAAACCTGATACGTATAGATTCCCAAAGAACATGCATATCTAAAGAACAGTAACAGTTCATATACTATTTAAACCATTCTCTTGTTCCAAACGAGTATTCATTTAAAGCGCAGTACAGATAAATAAACTCGTCTACTCTCATCTCGTCTATACTGTACTATGTTGGCCCCTGATTATTACATTTCCATGATTAACCACTTCAATCTGATGACAAATTTTTTATTTTACCCATGCTACTTCCAGATGGTTTCATTCAGCTCATGAAAGATCTTAAATTTTGAAAGGGTTAATGAATGCTCTACTGATTAATCAATCTATCCATCAAAGTATCTATCTACACCCAGACACCTTAATCCCAGAAGGGGTGGCCAAAAAAGAATTCCCTCCTTGTTACTCTGTCCTATACCATCAAACTACCCTCTCTCCAACTCTAACTAACTCCTCCAAACAGAAAAGGCTCCCATTAGCTGAAAACAATCATCTGGAAGCATCATGAATACAGAGAAAAGACTTCACCATATTGAAGGAGTTAAACAGCTCAAAATCTTACTGTACAAGATAACCGAACATGCTGCACACACACACATCTCTGGGAGCCGTGGTTTTTGAATAATACAAACACTATATTTTTTCTTCTTAGGCTTTCTCCACTACTCCTTTTCAGTGCAATAAACTCAAGTGATAGTAGATATATAGATAAATGATAAAGCAGAGTTCATTTCATATAAAGAAAGCATATGAGTACATTACTGTATGTTCATTACTGAGTATAGTACAGAACAGTACTAACTATACAGAGAAAGATGTACCTCTCTGTGTACGTTACAGATGGTTTGTTTTTATCTGACAATGATCCCTGACCCCTTTCAGTTCAGCTGGTCATCAAGTGTAGTTAGACTGGAGGACTGATCTGACTAGTAACCAAGAAGACTCACTCCTAACTCATAAATGAGGCTCACTGAAATTTACTGCAAGCACAACTTAGAATTAAAATTGTGACCAGCGGCCCAGTTCCATCAGATAAAGACAAACCAGTTATAACCCTGCAATCTTGAGACAACATTTGCAGTTTTATTCTTGCTACCAACAGATGATTTTATTCAGCTTAAGGGAGAGGTCTTGCAAGGAATGAGTCAGTGAAAGCTGAAACTTACCCCTTCAATTAAAAAAGGTGTCTCTTAAGCTAAATTAAGTCTTCTAGAGGTGGCATGAACAGTATAAAATTAAAAACACATACAGTACTCCATTTCAAAGGATTATTTTAGCAGCATTAGCAACGTGACATTCTCTTGTGATAAATGTGTGACTGTCTAATATTTCACTCTATGCTATGTTTAACCCAATTATTCCAATAATGTGTTTATCTGTTTATCCTGGCATCCCCAGACCATTTTATTCAGCTTTAGAGATATTTTTCCCACTGGAGGAGTTATATACAGTCTTCATTAACTCCTCCCTAGCTAAGCTCTGTCGTACGGTGAATAAAATTGGATTGAGAGAGCAAGAATAAAATATAAGCTACATCACTGGAATGCAGGGGTTAATGGTAGGTAGATAAGATCCGAAGTGCACAAATGCATTATGCTACGGAAAGCTCAACTGATATCATAATAACTAATATACAAGATGGCATATAAGTTATTTCTGATAGAACACTGTATTAACTGTATGCATCTATAGTGTCTGAAAGAGGTATGGATATAAACTGTGATGTGACAATGAATACTACTCTTATTTATCCATGGATAGCACCCAACCCCCCTCAAAAGGAATCTAACACCCTATAAAACCATATATACCTGCACTATATAATTGCTCAAAGACAGAAAAACACACTTAAATACTGTAATATGCATGATAAAATATCATTGTACTGTAAGGCTGCCAGGAAATTATGTCTGGGTGACAAGGCAAATGGCGTGGATTTCGATTTAGGACCTTCCATGTATATACACATACAGTATACTGTTTTGATGGGAACTTATGTGCCACCTTGTATACCACTAATATGTCCAATAAATATTACTGCATCACTTTCTCATCAGCATAAAAAATATTAAAGTGGATGGTGTTGGATACAAAGTACAGTACATATATAACTAATGCAGGTAGTTATCTTTCTTTTATGAAATATTTTTTGAACGGTAGGGTGTTATACAGTACAAGAGCTCTTTGAACATACAAAATATAGTGTATATCAAAACCTAAACTAATCTATCATCTTCTGCGTATATTGTCTTCACAGATATGTTTCCAGTTCAACTTCAAAACAGTTACATCTTGGAAAAATTTAGTTCACTGAAACACCACTACAACAGTCCATTGTTTATGGTATGAACAAAATGAAACCCACCAAATACAGTACTGTAACTCCTCATTTACCATGCTTTTACATCACAAGTTTTTCACTTTTACAGCTGTTAATCAATACATAAACAACTGCTCATTATTAATCATTGGATGCAGAGTGAAGGGTCAGAAGTGATTCCAACTCACAACAGCATTTATCTCTATATATTATAATGTTATATTCATTATTTTTTAAATCTCTATTTAGACTTTAACAGTTAATACATACAAATAGACTCAACCACAACATCATAACATTCTGATACTTATTTCCAGTCCTGACTATACTATGATTTTTTAATTATGTGATACAATTGCATTTTTTGGTAGTACATAACACACACTTTAAAAGTTTTTAGTTAACATGGCAGCTACGACGAAAATATCTATATGCCAAGTATGGAATTTCTCTGTGAGTAACTAGCTACTGCACTCCTACCATCCACTTTATGAAAAGCAAAGAATTCAAATGAATGGACTCTGCACATATCAATGATTTCATAACTGCTTTACCAATGTGAGAAGTAATTTGGAAGACAATTTTATCACTTTTTGTTGTTCTTCATCATTATTATTATCATCATCATCATTATTATCCAAACCTTCAGTGTTTATATCATGATAAAACTCATTACTAAATCTGCTTGCTTGATACACAGTTACTTATACTGGATTTGTATAGAATAAGTACTGTATCACTGTGCAAAAAAAATTATGAACTGCCACTTATTGTTCACACTTAATCCACTACTCATATCAAGTGAAAACAAAACTGGGTACAATTAGACCAGATGTAAAAATAAATTCTTCAACAAACTCTTATATAATCACAGTCTTATTAGAAATGCTGATGTATATTTAGAGTATGATATAAAATGACAGACTTACAGAAATCACTGCATTGTAGGTCTTCATTTCTGCTGTGATGCTTCCACCATTGTCACTTCAGATCTGTGGAAAATACTAAGTTATAAAGCCAATCCTCATTTAAAGGCTAGGATATGTAAAGACAATGTTTACATGGGTAATACTCTTACTGGTTACAGAGGCTCCACAACACCTCTTCCTTGGTGGTTTATTTTTGTATCTTGTAAGGTAATGTATTTGTGCACATTATCACTGAAATCTGTTTCTCTATAAAAGAAATATTAATAGCACATGAAAATTAATTACAGCGAAAGATGAACTAGCAAGGTTCCTTAACCAACAACAGTATCACCTTTAGGGTGATGCAACTTTTAAAAATTATACCAGTCTGTGCGTTACATGAGATACTTCTGGTGACTGACTGAGGGGTATATAAAACACACACACACACACATCTATTTCTGGCTTAAAAACAACTTCACAGTTACCACAACTGAGCTGAAGTGAAGAACAGGTGTTGATTTAACATAACTTAATAATGAAACTATTTTAAATGGAGAAAAATGGTTTACCCCTTTAAATCTGAGGTCATAATAAATAATAAAGTCTTCTACTTAAAAAGTTTCTCCTGAGCAAAATGCACAACACCCTGCAGGTAGTAAGAATAAACCGGAAGGGACATCACCAAATCAGACAAATCATATCAAAGTAATTTCACTGATATATCCCAGATATGTGTCAGTTAAAAAGTAGCAATTTCACAGATACATTCCCAAATATAAGTATGCTATTGTTTCAGGAGTACATTCCCAGAGATGTGAAAGTTAAAAATCAAAGTAGCTTCATAGGTAAGTACCATAATATCACTAAGTCAGAGATCAATGCAAGTTCATGAATGTATGAGTATTCAAAGGTATGTGTATGCTAGCAATCAAAGTACATGTAATTTCATGGATATATTCCCAAATATGCATGTCAAAGATCAAAGCAATTTCAAGAAAAATATTCCTGAAAATATTGGTAAATGGCCCACTTCTGCAACAACAACAAAAATACCCATCAGTTCTCTCTCTCTCTCTCTCTCTCTATTTAAGTGCATCAAACACTCACCCATAAGACATCTCAGCCTCTTCAGGAGGGTCCAGCTGATAGGTGTCTTGCTTTAGATGGTTGGATATGAACTGCAACATTTTAATGTCAGAGTTAATGGAGGGAAAATATTACTAGTTGAATTCTGTCCAGTTAAAGTATGATAAATGCTACAGGATGAATATGGCCCATTTGAATTAATACCTATACTTCTAACTGTGTAGAAAAAGTCCATGAAAAGCTGGAAAGAAGATTGGTATATAAATTTAAACTAAAAGGACGAGCTGCTCTATGTGGACTGACTTTATGTGAATTACCACACAATGTATCAATGTCACAAACATTTGGGCAGAAAAAGAAGAGTTTATGCTCGGCTGGTAATCTAGGATATATTCACAGCCCTCTCATGGATTAAGAATGGTTTTTGGCTACACAGAAACCTATTTGTGTTCAAGACAACACTACATAACTTTGTTCACTTTTGAGGGTGGCTAGTTTCACTTAATATTAACCTCTATAGTATGCTGACATCTTTTTATATATTCCGTTCTTGCTATCATCAGACATTTTACTCAGCTAAGGAGAGTCACCTGGTACTGTAGAGGTGAATGAAGGCTGTACCTACCTCTTTAGTTCAATGTCTATCTTAAGGTAAATAAAAGTGCCTCAATATGGCAAAATAAATATAAAATACACCATCAGGCTGAACAGGTTAAGACTTATCATACTATTTAATCAGTTTTAGAATATATGCAGGTCTTAGCATACTAGGTCTTGGCAGGCTTTATCACTGTAGGCTTTATTATACTAGCACTTTCCATGAGAATAATGGCAGAGTGTGTAACAGGCTTCATACTACATCCAGGATTATCATAGCAGAGATTAAAAGGTTCATATCATATTCTGGCTTACCATACAACAGGGTCTGAAAAGGTAACTTCCAAAATTAAGGTGCCTCTTCGTGCAACGTCTGATGTGCCACAAAACACAGTATGGTACTTGTCTGTGCACTATGGATGCTAAGCTTGACATGCAGAGTTGAAGTTGCAATGATGAACTAATATAAATTAGAAGTGCAAGCCTGGGCTCTGCCAAGGATATGCTGTATGCACAAAGCTTTCTTTAGGCTACTGACCACTGACAGCAGGCAAGAGAAGAAAAGTAGAGAACTTGATATAAAAATACCTACAGTGTATGATTACGAGCTACATAGGGACTATAGCACATGGTACCATACAACAGAACTGAGCGCAAATGCCTTGTACAATTTTTCTACAGTTAAAACTACATCACTAAGCAGTTATTCACTTTATAGATTTCACTGCCTAGAAGAATATTTTTCCATAACTACACACATGAACATGAATAATACGTTTCTTCAACTATACACTAGATTTTGCTTGAAAACATTACCAGGTCCCCACAAAACTAACATTATATATTTAATGACTCGGAATCATATCATTACAGTTATAAACTTAACAGTAAAATAAAAGATTGTCAGCTCAAGTCCTCTTCTTAAAAGTGACTCCAGATTTTTATTATTATTAGTAGTAGTATTTTTATTATTATTATGATGATCTATCTATCTATCTATTGCCAGACGCCTCAA
>JAGKTI010022010.1:0-15461 GCA_018397915.1 Birgus latro | reverse complement strand
CTGTAAAGCCTATGCCCAGAGTCGGACAAAAAAAAAAAAAAAAACTATCATCTGTGATGGGTCAAATGTCAATACTGGAAAGAGAAAAGGAGTGGTCTGTGAGCTCGAAACACAGCTTGGCAGACCACTACGATGGTTTGTTTGTTTGTTGCATCTTGTTGAAATCATTTTCCAAAGGTATTTCTAGGCAGCTGATTGTTCGACAACAGGTCCACAAGGCTGCAGAAGAGAAGTAGGTCAATTGCTTGAATTTGACCCAAAAGACCTTCCAGTTGTTGGTTATGAATGTGTTGCTGGAAAAACTTGCATTTTACCAGGAGTTGTAAGTGATCTCAGCAGAGATCAGGGCTACCAGTACCATGCATGTTTGGCGATGCAGTTGCCAAGTGGAGATACTAATGAAGGTGTGGGACCATGTGCACAACCAGGACCACTAAATCATGCCAGGTGGCTTACGAAACCTAGTCGCGTATTGCGACTTTACATGTCAAAGGAGCAACCATCACCAACCCTAAAACGTCTCGTTTCATTCATTGTGAACTACTATGCTCCTGTGTGGTTCAGGGTGAAAGCCAGCAGCTCATGTCAGTATGGAGCCAAAAATTTCTTCTTCATGGTGGAGCTCCTTAAAAAGCTGCCATTGGAGGATCAGGCAATCATTCTCCCTGTGCTTGCCAATAACACCGACTTCTGTCACCCAGAGAACATCCTGTTGTCGGCTGTTGCTGATAAAGATGTTGGCATACGCTCGATGGCGATCTGGTTGATGAAACAAGCACAGATAAATGAGAATGATGACCAAGCCTCAGTTAGAATATTTGAAAAATCGGCACTGAAGATAAACTTCGATGCCAAGAAGTACACTGAGCTGGTTAAGTTTTCTTCTGCCACAGTTCCTTCATTCCTGAAGAGTAGACTGGACCAAATGGACAAAAGCCAACCCATTGTACTGGACGTGTACCCCTGCCATTCCCGAGGAGTGGAACACTGCATCAAGGACGTCACATCCACCACAAGTAAAGTATTTGGGCATGAATCACATCATGGTATGATCATCCAATGTAAGCGATCTCGCAGCTTGTTCCTGAAACATTAAATTAAACAAGACTTCTGATGTATTCAACTGTTCATCTACTGTTCTTTTTCTTTTTCATGAAATAATGCCTTTCATATGATTTGAATAAATTTATTTCAACTGTTACTTTTATTTTTAAAACTGAAATTTAACACAGAAATTTCATTTTAGTTTATCCAAAAAAAAACATTTGTTTCTAAGTTTTTTTGAGAAATAACTTATTTTTAGATCCAAGTTGCTGGAGTGGGCATGTATATACCAAAACATTTTTTTTTGTAGTGTTATTGTCATTGTAAAGGAGCACCATTCTGACTGTGTTTCAACCTGGCAACCCTAAGTTGGTTCCTTTTTGACCCGCCCTATTGTACCGTACCTGTGCTTGAGTTGGCAGTGTTTTCCGGTCATTCAGGCATATTTAGACATCAAAATGCGCATAGGAATATCCAAAGTAATGCCAAAAGAAAACCATGCAGAAAAACCACTGAAAACCAAAAAACACCGTACCTAAACACTGCTGTATGTACATTACCCCTCCCTATTTTGGCAGTGTTTTCTGGTCATTCTGCCATATTTTGACATCAAAACATACATAGGATTATCCGAAATAATTTTCAAAACCAAGAAATCCATACAAAAAAAAATCACAGAAAACCAAAAAACACCCAACCTGTACACCACTGTATGTACAGTAACCCTCCTAATTTTGGCACTGTTTTCAGGTTAATCTGCCACAATAGACATCAAAACACACATAGGAATATCCAGAGTAGTGCTAACCACCAAGAAAACCATGAAAAAAAAAAAAAACTCCCTATACATGATTGTATGTACAGTACCCATCCTAATGTTGGCACTGTTTTCAGGTCAATCTGCCATATTTAGACATCAAAACGCACATAGGAATATCGAAAGTAATGCTAAACACCAAGAAAACTGTGGAAAAAAACATTGAAAACCAAAAGTTCCCGACATACATGACAGTATGTACAGTACTCATCCTAATTTTGGCACTGTTTTCAGGTCAGTCTACCATATTTAGACATCAAAACACATATAGGAATATCCAAAGTACAGTAGTGTGAAACACCAAGAAAGCCATGAAAAAAAAAAGACAGAAAACCATAAAACACCCGACCTATACACGGCTGTACAGTAAGACCTCACTATAACGGACTAATTGAGGCCCAAGCCAGTCCGAAATATGCGAAATTCCGATAAAAGCGACATCCGGACTTACCCCTGCTAATCCGGACTTTTTCCGATATATCAGACATTAGTCCGGATTGCATCAGTGGTTTTCACCACCATCGCTGTATTGTACTGTGTTATACCTTCACTGCATTAATCAAATGGTATAGTAATACTGTACTGTGCACTGAAAAACTTGTCTTTTACTTGTCTTATTGTGGTGAACATAGCTGAAGTTGTCAGGCAGTCCGGACTGCTTTCTATCTATATCGGACTTTTTCCGATATATAGGAGTTTAGTCTGGTAGCTCCTCGAGTCCGATAAAAGCGAATTCCAGTCTATTGAAGTCCGTTATATCGAGGTTTTACTGTATGTACAGTTTCCCTCCTAATTTTGGCACTGTTTTCAGGTCAATCTGAGTCCCTTGTTGATTATCATGGTGCTTGAAGCCCTCTCACGTGACTTCAGAGATGGACTCCCATGGGAGATGTTGTATGCTGATGATTTGGTGTTGATTGCAGAGAATGAAAAGGAGGCGGAGGAAAGATTTAAGAAGTGGAGAGATGGTATGGGGTACAAGGACTTAAGGGTAAATGCAGATAAAACAAAAGTGATGGTATCTAGGGTTGGTGCTGGTACAGTCAGAGGAGAGAGAGTGGCCATGTGCAGTTTGCCACAAGGGTGTGGGAAGTAATTCTATCTTGTGTAGTGTTTGTGATAAATGGGTGCACAAGAGATGTAGTGGTATTAGAGGTAGACTGTGAGATGATGCTGATTTCATGTGTGCGGCGTGTCGGGGAGAGCAGGTGGAGATTGTTAGGTGTGAGAGGGTTGAACTTGCAGGTGAGTTTCGTTATTTGGGAGACATGTTATTTGCCGGAGGTGGGGCTGGAGTTAGCTCGGTTGCTAGGGTGAGAAGTGGTTGGAAGAAGTTCAGGGAGCTG
This sequence comes from Birgus latro, assembly GCA_018397915.1. Taxonomy (NCBI): domain Eukaryota; kingdom Metazoa; phylum Arthropoda; class Malacostraca; order Decapoda; family Coenobitidae; genus Birgus; species Birgus latro. The sequence goes on along the minus strand of JAGKTI010022010.1, from coordinate 12,254 downwards.
TTGCCTCTCCTGACATTGAGAGGACTCTCCTTACATGCTAAGGGGTCTTTGTATGCAGCATGTGTTAGGAGTGTGATGCTGTTTGGTAGTGAGACCTGGGCAGTAAAGGAAGAGGATATTCGCAGGTTTAAACGTACAGAAATGACAATGATTAGGTGGATGTGCAGTGCGTCTCTGGGTGCAAGGCCTGGGGGGGCTGGGTTTACGATGGAAGAGTTGAGAGGAAGGATGGGACTGGAGTGTATTGGTGTTGTGATGAGGAGAGGTAGGCTGAGGTGGTTTGGACATGTGGAGAGGATGGGGGATGATAATTGGGTACAAAGGGTGAGAAATTACTGGGGGAGGGGTTGGGAGGGGTAGACCGAGAAAGACATGGGACGAGGTCATTAAGTGTGACTTAAGGGTTAAGGGACTGAACAGGGAGGCTGCCAGGGATCGAGCAGCGTGGAGAGCCGCCATTAGGTGACCGAGGCTGACGCATGCAAGCATGTTGGAGCCTTCAAAAATGAGACGAAAACACACATAAGATTTTCCATATTAATGCTGAACATCATGAAAACAATGCCTAAACAACAAAAATCCACAGTAAAACTGATGACAGTTTGAAAATTTGTTGTCTGTGATGAGTGATTGCCCTCGGGGCTCAAAAAAAATTCCACAGCCAAGTATTCCACCGTAAATTGGTTATATTGGTATAAATCGTATACCTTCATCTTCGCTGGTGTCTATACTCTAAGTTAAGCTAATAAAAACACACAAAACTGACAAGTAAGAGTACGAAATTCAAGCAGGAGTAAAGTTTTCAAGAGCAACACTTACCTTCATATACTGTAACTTCCCACCATCCTAATTTAAAGTTTTTCCAGCATCTTCCAAGAGTTAAACATATGTCTAGATGCAGAATTTCATGAGCTTTCTCATGGTTACCATGAAATTTCCATACAACCAATAGTAGCCAAATAAATCGCATAAAACTTTAAAAACTCATGAGTCAATGCTATCAACATGGATGAGGGTAAGGACTGAGGGAGTGAGGGGGGGGGGGGGCCAGGGGGGGATGGAGGGGGGGGGGGGGGAGGCAAGGCTGTGGGGAAGATTCTTCCCCCTCTGTCAACAGGCGGACGGGCTCTTTTGCCGTACATTTACTTACGGCTTGCGGTCTGTTAGACCTGTTAGGCGCTGAGTGGCCATGCGGAAACACAACGCAACCATGACTTGGGGACTTTCGACCCTCAATAGAGAAGTGGGTGGCTGCTGTCGCCGACCATGTACTCGTGGCTTGTGGTCTGTGTTTGATGGAGGCGGCGGTTGGGAAGGACTTAACCCCCGTGGCCGTGCGATATTAGACATTCAGTGGGGAATGCGCATAGATATTTTGACACCGCTTGTGGGTTACAGTCGTATTACTCGGGTGCTGTAGGTTCGTTGGGAGTTATAGGATGAGTGCGTAATTCTGACCATTCAGTACAGGAGCAGACGGACATTTTAGCTCTAGTTGTGGGTTACAGACTGCTTCCCTTTCATGGCTCGAGCCCAGCGGTCATGATACCGAATGTTTGGACATGTCGGCTGGCCGGCTGAAGTTCTCAGGCACTTTACGTCTGGATAATAGGAAGTAAATTCGGATAATAGTTTAATAGAGGTAAGGCCCAGCGTCTGGATGCTGAACACGTCCAGATAATTGAGGGATCACTGTATATGCAGTTGGAAATAAGATATTACCCCTTCTGGCATAGGCATGTGTATCCATTGTACAGCATTTCATTAAGATGTAAATTTTTTGACAATATTATACATATGAAGGTATTATAAACCTGCATTTATAGCACATATTTGAGGTTTCATACTTTTCACAGTGTTTTGTAAACTCAGAATTGCTTGGAATTTGTCATAAAGGTATCAAAATGCCTGAAGGAGTTCAAAGTTAATGAAGTAAGTTAATGCAAAGGAGAATTGCAATTAGGATGTGTGGGTGAGAGAGTCCACAGTGTTGTGCTTTTATCTGCACAGTAATTGGCAGTAGAATCACAATGACACATAATACAGAAGGAGATTAATCTGTACAGTGCTTCATTACAGGTGTTCTTCTCTTAATGACAGATCTGCATTGCCAAAAATATTATTATTAAATTGTCACTAAATGAACATGTTGTAACTTGGGTTCAGTGGGGATATTTTGCCATGGTCGTGAAGTTGATCCTGTTTGGGTTACTTTTAAAAAACCCAGGTCCAAAACCAGTTTGAATAAAGTTCATAGCCATCTAGAACTGTGTACAGCTTTTGTATAGCACAGTAGTTGAATATCAGTCACAGACCGTATTGAAAAAAAGAAACTTCGGTAATGCACTTTTGGTAATGTGACAGTAAAGACTTACCAGGGAAGATTCATCTACAGATATTCTCAGTAGTTACCATTTTATGCACATCAGCACTTTTTTGCATTTCACAGCTAAGAAAATATTAGTAATACTGTTGCCTCTATGTTATCCGAAAGCTAAACCTAAAGCTAAATTTGAAAATGGTGTCTTTAGAATAATTAATAGGAAATTAGGGTTGACCAGAATATCATTAAGTGAGGGATACTTCTAGTTATTATCAAGGGCTAATGGTGCAGAGTATATTAGATTATTGTTCTAAATACACTTACAGTACAGTACTATATATGTTAGTTATTGTCTTGAGTACTGTTTCTTGTAGGGACTACACTTTACTTGTAGTCAGCTTACTCATAGCATGTGTCATGTATGTATATAGCATGCATGGCTGTTTGTCAGGTTCAGAAAGTTTTCATAATGCATATAGAATGTGCCTCATGTGCAGCATAGGACTAAATATTTGTAAATATGGTTTGGCCAGCCATTGTAGATGCCCCTTCCCATAGTGCATGGTATGTGTGCACAGAGACCCAGTGTGCACCACCTACTTCATACTTCCTCATACCAAGCCTTTCTGCCATCATAGTTAATTTTAAATACAGTAATCCCTTGATTATTTGACATAATAGAAGCAAAGGCAAATCCGGATAGGGGCAAAGTTCAGTAATGGAGCAATATCCTAGACTGTACCCACACCCTACCGATACCCCACCCTTTACCCTAACCCAGCCTATATGCACAGTACCCCTCCTAATTTTGGCAGTGTTCTGCAATCTTTTGGCTGCTTTTACACATAAAAACACACATTGCAATATGCAATATAATCCCAAACACTAAGAAAACAATGCATAAACAAAACACAAAAATCCTACCCATATGCATAGTACCCTTCCCATTTTTGGCAGTGTTCTACAGTCTTTCAGCTGTTTTTTAGACATTAGAACACAGTATGCAGTATAGTCTTAAGCTCTCCTCTCCTTTCACTGATCCACCTGGTGAACAAGCCTACATCTTTTCTATCCTTAATGACCTAGAGCAGCTTGTACAGCACCCTACCCGTATCCCTGACTGCCTTGGAGAGAGTTCCAACATACTTGACCTTTTCCTAACAACTAATCCTTCTGCTTACACTGTTAATCTTTTCTCTCCGTTGGGCTCCTCCGATCATAACCTTATTACCTTAACCTGTCCTATCGCTCCAGTACGGCCTGTGGACCCTCCAAAGAAACGCCGCCTGTGGCACTTTGGAGCTGCAGATTGGGAGGCCCTCAGGCAGTACTTCTTTGATTTTCCTTGGAATGATTATTGCTTCCATGGCCGGAAGCCATCTGAGTGTGCCTTGTGCATTATGGAGGTTATTCTCTCGGGCATGGAGACATACATTCCTTTCTCATATCCTCTGACTAATGCAAGAAAGCCTTGGTTTAATCACGCTTGTTCTAATGTTGTCCTCAACAAGGAGAGGGCCTATAAGAGGTACCGGAGCCAACCCACCCCTGAATCACTTCTTTTTATATATTTCTGCCCGGAATCGTGCTAAGTCTGTTCTTCGCTCTGCTAAAAATAATTTCATCCGTGCTAAATGTTCTCAACTCTTCAATTCGAATTCTTCTCGCTCCTTCTGGCACCTTGCCAAAAACCTTTCTAACAACTTTACCTCTCCTCTTTTCTACTCTGATGGCTCTGTAGCTGTTTTTTCTACTGATAAAGCAGATCTCTTCGCTCAGACTTTCTCCTCCAATTCCACCTTAGACGATTCCGGTGCTATTCCTCCATCACTTCCCCCCTCTGACTTCCTCTTGACTGACATTAAAATTTCTTCAGCTGATGTATTTTCTGCCATCACTGGCCTCAATACTAACAAGGCATAGGGTCCTGATGGAGTCCCTCCTGTTGTCCTGAAAAACTGTGTTTCTGTGCTTACACCCTGCCTAGGTAAACTCTTTCGCCCTTGTCTATCAACTTGTACCTTTCCTTTTTGCTGGAAGTTTGCTCTCATTCAGCCAGTCCCAAAGAAGGGTGACCATTCCCAACCCTCCAACTATCGTCCAATTGCTTTAACATCCTGTGTCTCAAAAGTTTTCAAGTCAATTCTTAACAGAAAAATTTTAAAGCATCTTTCCTGTCACAACCTTCTTTCTGATTGTCAGTATGGGTTCCATCAGGGACGCTCCACTGGCGATCTTTTCACCTACCTTTCAGACTCCTGGTCATCCTCCTTTCGGGACTTTGGCGAAAGCTTTGCCATTGCACTTGACATCTCAAAGGCTTTTGATCGAGTCTGGCATAAATCTTTAATTTCCAAACTGCCCTCCTACGGTTTCTATCCTTCTATCTGTGCCTTCATCTCTAGCTTCCTTTCTGGTCGTTCTATAGCCGCTGTTGTAGACGGCCATCATTCTTCTCCTAGACCTATCAATAGTGGTGTTCCTCAGGGCTCTGTCCTTTCACCAACTCTCTTCCTTTTATTCATCAATGACCTTCTGAGCTGTACATCTAACCCTATCCACTCATATGCTGATGATTCCACCCTTCACCTTTCCATTCGGTTTCCGCAACGTCCATCTCAGCAGTTACTTCAACAAAAAAGGGATGAGGCTATGGCACACCTAATGTCTGACTTGGCTCGTATCTCTGATTGGGGTAAAAATAATCTTATTTTTAATGCATCAAAAACTCAGTTCTTACACTTATCAATCCGACAAAATCTTCCTCAGAATTACCCACTGGTGTTTAATAATGAACAGTTATGTCCTGCATCATCCTTGAACATGCTTGGGGTTTCATTCTCTCGGGATTTGTCTTGGAAAGAACATATTACATCTCTTGTGAAATCTGCTTCCAAGAGATTAGGTGTGCTAAGCCGATTCCGAACTTTCTTTACCCCTGCACAGTTGTTGACCTTGTACACGGGTTTTATTCGCCCGTGTATGGAGTACAACTCTCATGTGTGGGGAGGCTCCCCACATGCAGCTCTTCTCAATAGGGTGGAGTCAAAGGCTTTTCATCTCATTAACTCTCCTCCTCTTACTGATTCCCTTCAACCTTTGTCTCTTCGCTGCACTGTTGCATCTTTATCTCTCTTCTATCGCTGCTTCAATGGTCACTGTTCGTCTGAACTGTCTGCTTGCATCCCTCCACCTCTACGACGGGCACGTAGTACCCGTCTAGCAACAACCTCTCATCCCTTTTCTGTCCAACTCTCTAATGTAAGAGTTAACCGTTACTCCCAGTCCTTCATTTATGCAACTGGTCAACTCTGGAACTGTCTTCCTCTGTCTGTATTTCCTACTTCCTATGATCTCCAATCTTTCAAACGCAGTGTGTCCAGGCATCTCGAATTGAACGGATCTTGAATTTGGCTGTCTTTTGTATTGTTTTTGCTTTTTCTTGGAGAGAACAGTATGCAGGCCTGTGGCATTTGGTTCCTTCTTCCTTGCATTTATTAAAAAAAAAAAAAAGAAAGCAATTCATAAACAACAAAAAAACACAAAAACCCTACTTATGTGCATAGTACCCTTCCTAATTTTGGCATGTTCTGCGGTCTTTCGCCTGTTTTTAGACAACAAAACATATTGAAATATGCAGTATAATCCTAAACAGTGAGAAAACATTGCCTATGCAATAAAAATTGTAAAAAAAAAACACAGTACTTGCCACCCAGCAAACAGTAGATAGGGATCATAACCCGCCAGGCTGCAGCAGGTCTAGTGGCTAACACTGCCTCTTAGTAAAGATCAAAGAACTCCTCCTCCTCCATCTGCAGAAGCCAGCTGATGAGCGGGGACGTGCGGTGAGATGATGGAGCCCTACCCACCTCAGGACACTCTGAAGACAGCTGCAGGCTTATGTCTAACAGCGATTCACTGGCTGTCGATGTGCTCGGTTATGGGTCTACGCGTGACGACTGGGGTCGAGAGGGTGGTGGTGATGGTGGTGGTGGGGAGAAGGGGTTGGCACTCGGAGGTGGCGGGCTTGAAGAAGGAGTTGATCTTTGTCTGACAATAGGTGCAGCGATTCTGTCAGAGGATGAGATCGTCCCTGACTGCCCACAGATACATCGCCAGCTTTAGTGCCACCAACTCCCTGTCACAGTGAGGGTGCTCGGCATATTCAAGCACCTGCTTAATGCCGACCCATAGTGCACCAAGATGAGGGAATGGTGGAGTGACTGGGTCGCCAGAGTCAGGGTCCTCATCCTCGTCGCTTTCCTCTGTCAGCCCCGCAGAGACAGTACCGGTGATCTCCTCATCAGACAACGTCTGATAACCTGGTCCACTGCTTTTGTCATCCAACCAATCACTCACATCATTGACGTCCACATCCTCGCCCGCGTTTCGAGGTGGAAATCGTCCACATCAGATCCTTCAAAGTTGTGCACGGCCTCACATCCTTGAAGGAGACAAGACCAACCACTTTCCAAGGTTTTAATGGAGACAGCACCCTACCATACCCGTATCCCTGTCCACCTTGGAGAGAGTTGCAACATACTTGACCTTTTCCTTACAATTAATCCTTCTGCTTACACTGTTAATCTTTCCTCTCCATTGGGCTCCTCTGATCACAACCTTATTACCTTAACCTTTCCTATCACTCCGGTACCGCCTGTGGACCCTCCAAAGAAACTTTGGTTGTGGCACTTTGGAGCTGCTGATCAGGAGGCCTCAGGCAGTACTTCTTTAATTTTCCCTGGATTGATTATTGCTTCCATGGCCGGGAGCCATCTGAGTGTGCTTCGCACATTACGGAGATTATTCTTTCAGGCATGGAAGCATACATTCCTTTCTCGTATCCTCTGACTAATGCAAGAAAGCCTTGGTTTAATCACTCTTGTTCTAATGCTGTCCACAGCAAGGAGAAGGCCTGTAAAAGTTACCGGAGTCAACCCACCCCTGAATCACATCTTTCTTATGTTTCTACCCAGAATCGTGCTAAGTCTGTTCTTCGCTCTGCTAAAAATAATTTCATTCATACTAAATACTCTCAACTCTCCAACTCCAATTCTTGCTGCTCCTTTTGGCACCTTGCCATAAATCTTTCTAACAACTTTACCCTATCATCCTTCCCTCCTCTTTCTACTCTGATGGCTCTGTGGCTATTTCTTTTGCTGATAAAGCAGATCTCTTCACTCAGACTTTCTCCTCCAATTCCACCTTAGATGATTCTGGTGTTGTTCCTCCATCACTTCCCCTCCTCTGACTTTGTCATGGCTGACAGTAAAATTTCTTCAGCTGATGTATTTTCTGCCATCACTGGCCTCAGTACTAACAAGGCATATGGACCTGATGGGGTCCCTCCTGTTGTCCTCAAGAACTGTGCTTCTGTGCTTGCATCCTGCCTAGGTAAACTCTTTTGCCTTTGTCTACTAACTTGTACAGTCACGCTCCCTAATTTAGACCCACCCCGACCCAAGCCCAGAGCTCAGGGAGGCAGTAGCCACGGCTCTTAAACGAACGCGTTTATTTATTAAGAAAAATAATATATTCGGGTCTTATCTTTTTTTATGCCCTATGTTTTCTAAAATCTACTGTCTAATACCATCCAGCATTGTCCTTTTCAGCAAATGATTGTTTCATAAGAGGTGAGGGTGGAAAGGAATGCAGTAAGGTAGAGAATGAATGTTGGATGCAAGAGGGAGGGGAGGGAGATTGAGGGGTGGAGGGGGGGGGTGGCTAGTAAACGCGTTCGTTTAAGAGCTGTGGCTACTGCCTCCCTCAGCTCTCAGCTTGGCTCGGGGTGGGTCTAAATTAGGAAGCGTGACTGTACCTTTCCCTGTTGCTGGAAGTTTGCTCTCATTTAGCCCTTCCCAAAGAAGGGTGACCATTCTCAACCCTCTAACTATCTCCCAGTTGCTTTAACATCCTGTGTCTCAAAAGTATTCGAGTCGTCCTAACAGAAAAATTTTAAAGCGTCTTTCCTTTCATAACGTTCTTTCTGATTGTCAGTATGGTTTCCTTCAAGGATGCACCACTGGCGATCTTCTCGCCTACCTTTCAGACTCCTGGTCATCCTCCTTTCTGGACTTTGGCGAAAGGTTTGTCATTGCACTTGACATCTCAAAGGCTTTCGATTGAGCCTGGCATAAATCTTTAATTTCCAAACGTCCTTTTATGGTTTCTATCCTTCTATCTGTGCCTTCATCTATAGCTTCCTTTCTGGTTGTTCTGTAGCTACTGTTGTAGACGGCCACAGTTCTTCTCCTATATCCATTAACAGTGGTGTTCCTCAGGGCTCTATCACCAACTGTCCTTTTATTCATCAGTGACCTAAGCTGTACATCTAACCCTGTCCACTCGTACACTGATGACTCCACCCATCACCTTTCCCATTTGGTTCCTGCAACGTTCATCAGCAGGTACTTCAACAGACAAGGGATGAGGCTATGACACACCTAATGTCTTACTTGACTTGTATCTCTGACTGGGGTAAAAGTAATCTTGTTGTTTTTAATGCATCAAAGACTTAGTTCTTACACCTATCAACCTGACTGTATCTTCCACAGGAGTACCCACTAATGTTTAATAATATCCTGCTTAATCCTGCATCATCCTTAAACATACTTGGGGTTTCATTCTCTCTGGACTTATTGTGGAAAGATCACATTTCATCTCTTGTCAAATCTGCTTCCAGGAGATTAGGTGTGCTATGCTGATGCTGTACTTTCTTTACCCCTGCACAGTTGTTGACTTTATACACGGGTTTTATTCACCCTTGTGTAGAGTACAACTTCCATGTGTGGGGAGGCTCCCCACATACAGCTCTTCTCAATAGGGTGAAGTCAAAAGCTTTACATCTCATTAACTCTCCTCCTCTTACTGGCTCCCTTCAACCTCTGTCTCTTTGCCACACTGTTGCAGCTTTATCTTCTTTCTGTCACTACCTGAATGGTCACTGCTCCTCTGAACTGTCTGATTGCCTCCCTCCACCTCTTTGATGGGCGCATGTCACCCGTCTAGCAACAAACTCTCATCCCTTTTCTGTCAAACTCTCTAATGCAAGAGTTAATCGTTGCTCCCAGTCCTTCGTTTATACAACAGGTCAACTCTGGAACTGTCTCTCTCTCTCTGTATTTCCTACTTCCTATGATCTCCAGTCTTTCAAATGCAGTGTGCCCAGGCATCTCGAAATGAACGGATCTTGAATTTGGCTCTCTTTTGTATTGTTTTTGTTTTTTCTTAGAAGGAACGGTTTGCAGGCTCCTGGCCTTTGGTTCCTTCTTCCTTGCTTTTATTTAAAAAAAGACAAGAAAAAGCACTGGCCCAGTTGAACACCACAAACTTGTTGTAATGCCGGAGATTCTCCAAGGCCCGTTCCTCATGTGTGTCAACTCATTCCCTATCCTCAAGCACCACCATCACCTCGTCGAGGAACCTCCAACAGTACAGTCTCTTGGCTGCCACGATAACACCTTGGTCCGTTGGTTGAACGAGAGCATCCGTATTAGGTGGCAGAAACATGCAGTAGCACCTGATACGGCCATTATCAGCAACAAATCCTTCTCCCACGGATGCGTAGGGGCATTGTTGAAGATCAGGAGAGCCTTCACCTGGGCGTGAGGGATACCAAGTTCCTCCATTTGATAATGGATAACCTCCATGACAGTGTCTGTAGAACCAGTCTCTAAAGATCCTTGTGGTAAACCAGGCCTTCACAGAATGATACCACACAACAGGCAGGCTATCCATCAACCCACAGAGACAGCATGGCTGTTTTGCATGTCCATCAATAATGGGCTTGAGGAGGTGCATCCTGTTAGTATTGGCACAGCGCAACACCAAGACACGTTGTTTGGACAAGTTCCAGCCAGGTACAACCTTCTCTTGTCTCTTCTGCCAGGGTGTTGGTGGGCAAGGAGAGGTAGAATAGGCCTGCTTTGTCAGCATTGTACACTTGACCTAGAACAAGGCCGTCCTTCTCAGTCAGGGGAAGCATTTTCTGGCAAAATGGCTCAGCATCTTCTGCTGCCACATCCAAAGCCTCGCCATGTGCTTTATGGCCAGTAAATCCATGTCCAAGTTTTAAACGGAAGAGCCAACCTTCGGATGCCTTGAAGTCGTGCACATTATGCAGGCATGCAAACTTCTCAGCTTCAGCTATCAGCTCGGTCCCACATACAAGCATGCCGGCATCCTGTTGCTTGCAGAACCAAACGAAAATTGGCTGTTCATTGCTGGCATGGTGGGGCTGGGATATCGCCTTTGTGAGTTGTATCACAATAGGCCTGTCTGTACCAAGTCAGCTTGTCCTGTGATTTTTGTTTTGTTTTATATCAAATAAGGTTGAATGGGCCAAGTCATATTCATGCAGAATGCATGAAGTTTGCCAGCCAGCTTCAACCTTGCCCAATATCTCACGCTTCTCCAGAATCAAAATCCTCCTTTTGCATTTATCAGGTGATGGTGGGGCCATCATTACACACATGAGAACACCACGGAGGAAGATTAAGGCCTGCAGAAGGTAAGGCACCACCACAAACGCAACAATGGAAGCTGCCATTGTTGTACCTCGACCAAGCATGTCCACACATCGAGAGACAAAGGCGGGAACTGAGGTGCAGTATTGCTGGGGAGTGTATGGCATTGCCATGTGTCTACCCACGCATAGCTATGAGCATGCAAGCAAAAAGCGGTACACTGACCGGTGAGTGCAAGAGTCCTTTTTGCTCACCCATGCATATGTCGCAATGTGGCGGAAACACTGGGTCCCCATACATCATGTGCCTAAGGAGTGGCTGAGTAATCCGGATGGCGATGCTACTTTGACCATTTGGTAAGGAGGCAGATGGCTGTGCATGGCCAGGAGTTTCTGACTAATCCGGGCGGCCATGAGACTCTGACCATTCAGTTGGGAACTGGACAGCCATTCTCGCTCAGCTTGTGGGTTACAATCTTTATTACTCACGCGCTGCCGGTATGTTACCAGCGATCAGGGGGGCCAGGGGACGTGGACCATTTGGTTGGGAGCCAGACAACCATTCTCACTCAGCTTGTGGTTTATGATATTTATTCCTTGCGCACTGCTGGTATGTTACTGGTGATGGGGGGGCTGGGGGACTTTGACCATTTGGTTGCGAGCTGGACAGCCATTCTCGCTCAGCTTTTGGGTTATGATCTGTTTTCTTCACACACTGCCAGTATGTTACCAGTGATTGTGGGGGACCAGGGGACTTTAACCATTAGGTAGGGAGTCAGACAACCTTGTTTGCTCTGTTTGTGAGTTACGGTCTATTGCCCACGCATGGACAGAGAGGGCGGTGGGCCATCCAATGGACTTTTTTTTTTTTTTTTTTTTTTTTTTTTTTTTTTTAAGGCCAGCTGGCCACTGATGCCGAAACTTTCACACCTGGGTATGGACAGATTAATCTGGATACGGACCTAATACAGCCAAGGCCTAACGTCCATATACGGAGCATGACCAAATACGGAGCGTTCGGATAATTGAGGGATTGCTGTACAATAACGTTTATACATGTGTTTATCAGTGTGTTGCTGTACTTGCCTATGAATATTTGTTACTTTTAAAACTAATTTAGAGATGGTTAGTGCGAGCTTAAGGGGGTCATGAAGGTTGGTATTGGGGAAGGTGCTGACTCAAGTCCCTTCCTCCCATATGCTCTGTCGTTTCCATAATGCAGTTTTTCATTACATGCAGTACAGTGCCAACCAAATTTGTGCATTGTAGGGGAGCTCACTGTTTTAATCTAGATCCAGTGTTTGGCCCTTGGCCTTTGATTGACGCTGCTACTGTGAGTCAGGCAATAGGCAGGATGCGGGTGGGGAAGGCGGCAGGTGTGTCTGGGTTGACTGCCGAAATGTTGAAGGCCTCAGGAGATACTGGGGTGAGGTTAGTCACTGACCTGATAAATATGATTATATATGA
>JAGKTI010022008.1:0-15461 GCA_018397915.1 Birgus latro | reverse complement strand
GTTTGGAAATCAAAGATTTATGCTAGACACGATCGAAAGCCTTTGAGGTGTCAAGTGCAATGGCAAAGCTTTCGCCAAAGTCCTGAAAGAAGGATGACCAGGAATCTGAAAGGTAGGTGAGAAGATCGCCAGTGGAGCGTCCCTGACGGAACCCATACTGACATCAGAAAGAAGGTTGTGACAGGAAAGATACTTTAAAATTTTTCGGTTAAGAACTGATTCGAAAACTTTTGTTACGCAGGATGTTAAAGCAATTGGACGATAGTTAGAGGGTTGGGAATGGTCACCCTTCTTTGGGACTGGCTGAATGAGAGCAAACTTCCAGTAAGAAGGAAAGGTACAAGTTGAGAGACAAAGGTGAAAGAGTTTACCTAGGCAGGGTGTAAGCACAGAAGCACAGTTTTTGAGGACAACAGGAGGGACTCCATCAGGCCCATATGCCTTGTTAATATTGAGGCCAGTGATGGCAGAAAATACATCTGCTGAAGAAATTTTAATGCCAGTCATGAGGAAGTCTGAGGGGGGAAGTGATGGAGGAACAGCACCGGAATCGTCTAAGGTAGAATTGGAGGAGAAAGTCTGAGCAAAGAGATCTGCTTTATCAGTAGAAGAAATAGCTACAGAGCCATCAGAGTATAAAAGAGGAGGGAAGGATGATGAGGTAAAGTTGTTAGAAAGGTTTTTGGCAAGGTGCCAAAAGGAGCGAGAAGAATTCGAGTTGGAGAGTTGGGAACATTTACCACGGATGAAATTATTTTTAGCAGAGCGAAGAACAGACTTAGCACGATTCCGGGCAGAAATATAAAAAAGATGTGATTCAGGGGTGGGTTGGCTCCGGTACCTTTTAAAGGCCCCCTCTTTGTTGCGGATAGCATTAGAACAAGCGTGATTAAACCAAGGCTTTCTTGCATTAGTCAGAGGATATGAAAAAGGAATGTATGCTTCCATGCCCGAGAGAATAACCTCCGTAATGCGCAGGGCACACTCAGACGGCTCCCGGCCATGGAAGCAATCATCATTCCAAGGAAAATCAAAGAAGTACTGCCTGAGGGCCTCCCAATCTGCAGCTCCAAAGTGCCACAGGCGGCGTTTCTTTGGAGGGTCCACAGGCTGTACTGGAGCAATAGGACAGGTTAAGGTAATAAGGTTATGATCGGAGGAGCCTAACGGAGAGAAAAGATTAACAGTGTGAGCAGAAGGATTAGTTGTTAGGAAAAGGTCAAGTATGTTGGAACTCTCTCCAAGGCAGTCAGGGATACGGGTAGGGTGCTGTACAAGCTGCTCTAGGTCAATAAGGATAGAAAAGATGTAGGCTTGTTCACCAGGTGGATCAGTGAAAGGAGAGGAGAGCCAAAGGTGGTGGTGAACATTGAAATCTCCTAGAATGGAGATTTCAGAGAAAGGAGAAATGGATAGAATGTGTTCCATCGTAGAAGTAAGATAGTCGAAGAATTTTTGATAGTCGGTAGAATTAGGAGATAAGTAAACAGCACAGATATATTTAGTCAGAGAATGACAGGAGAGCCGAAGCCAGAGAGTAGAGAATTCAGAAGAATCAAGTTCAGGAACACGAGAGCAAGATAGATCGTTGCATACATATGGACGACAGCCACCTTTGGCTTTGAAATGAGAATAGAGAAAGTAGGAGGATACAGAAAAGGATTTGCTATCAGTTGTCTCAGACAGCTGAGTCTCAGTGAGAAAGAGAAGGTGAGGTTTAGAGGAGAAGAGGTGGTGCTCAACAGAGCGAAAGTTAGAGGAAAGGCCACGAATGTTACAGAAATGAAGAATGAGTGAGTCAGACAGTGGTTCCAGGCAGCTCTGAGAGCCGTCACCGGGAGAGGGGCGGATGGTATATATATATACTATATATATATATATATATATATATATATAAATATATATATATTTATATATATATTTAAGCCAACACAGATGAATTGTGGGTTAGCTTATCTGACAGCTGATAGATTCACAGACAGCTTTCCCTCTTCCCTTTCCTAAGGATGTGAGATGCAAACTACTGTCGGTCATCAAGTAGTGTGTGTAAAGTTATCCATTTACAATTACATCTCTACCAAAAATACCCCAAGCAGCATGCTAACAAACAAATGTTACAACGCTCTTATGTACTGTACACACTCAAAACACATGCAAAACACACACATGCACACACACACATTCAAGCAGCCAGGGCGAGAAGGCGTGTCTCAAGCCACCTCTCAATGAACCTTAAGTAGTTTTCAGGAATTGTCCTGTCTCCTTCAGGCTTGTTCAAAATTTGAAGTATTGCAAGTTATTATTATAGTCTACCAAACATGTAAAGAACTATTGTCAGTAAGTATACATGAATGATTTTATAGGAATGTTGGGAACAGCTGTTCAGTTTAGTACTTCAACCGACCTTAAATATGGCCGTCAATGTAAACATTGGGGAACTGGAATTTCCAGGATTTGACAGGGTAACAAATGTTATGGATTTGGTCAAAACATTGATTATGAGAATTAGTAAACTAGAAAAGAAAGTGGAGGATCTAGTATCAAGAAACATGCCTGAAAATACCGAGAATACTATACAGAGTTTGATACAGGCCAATGAGACAGCGAACCAGGAGATCGAGAATTTGAAACGAGAAAATATTGAATTAAGGAGAAAACTAGAAGAGAGCAATGACAAAACAGAGAAGGTAAGTAGTGTGTTAGAAGAGCAAAAGGCAAAGTGGGCACATGTGGAAGAAGAACAGAAAGAAGTGGTCAGTTTAAGGGAAATTATTCAGGAAGAAAGGGAAATGAACAAGAAAAAATGGAAGAAAATGTAGTGAAAATATTGAAGAAAAAAGAGAAAATAGTGAAAGAAACAGTAGAAAGGAACAGATGTGTCATAATATTTGGAAACAGGGTGGAGGGAGAAAAAGTTAGGTCTGTGAAACTCGAATCAGGTGAGGAAAATATTAGGTAAGATCGATCACAAAGGAAACTAGTGGGATAAAGAAATTGAGGAAGTAAGGAGGATAGGGCCATATAAGAAAGAGGATGCAAGACCAATTAGAGTTAAGATGTCATCAGAACGTGTAGTAAGTGATATACTTAAGGTGACCTGGAAACTAAGTAAAGAGGCAGGAATGGAAAATATTATTTTAAGAAAAGATTTGAATGAAGAAGAAAGAAGTTTTAAAATCTTTGAAGGACCAAGTAAAGGAAAAAAATGACAGGAGGACAGAGGAAGAACGTAAAAATTTTTTTTGAGGGTAATGGATATGAAAGTAAGGATGTGGTTTGGGTTTGTGAAGAACTAGATGTGAGGGAAACAAGGGGGATGGATATGAATATGAAAAGAGAAGAACGAGTAAAGATAAAAACAGTGCAGCAAATCTGAGTATCATGTACAGTAATGTAGATGGGTTAATATCAAAGAAAGGGGAAATTGGAGATTATTTAAATGAAAATAAACCTGAAATTGTTTGTTTGGTAGAGACTAAATTGCCCCGAGATGTTGATACAAAATTATTTGGATGGAACAATTACAGTAAGACCTCACTATAACGGACTAATTGGGGCTCAGGCGAGTCCGAAATATGCGATTTTCCGATAAAAGCGACATCCGGACTTACCCCTGCTAATACGGACTTTTTCCGATATATCAGACATTAGTCCGGATTGCATCGGTAGTTTTCACCACCATTGCAGTATTGTACTGTGTTATACCTTCACTACATTAATCTATCTATCTATCTATTGCCAGACACCATAATCCCGTAAGGGGTGGCCATTTGACTCTGAGTTATTTATTTTACGGGGAGAGGCACTAACCCTCCACCAACCCACTTGTTGACACGTAGGGAGCACATATGGTTTGGTTATATGGTTACCACCCAGCGTTGTAAATGGTTTCTTGGCTTACAGGAAACCATTTGGCTTGTCACTCAATGTAATGCCACCTGTAAAGGAAAGAAAAGCAGTAAGAATGACAGGAAATATAGGAGAAATAGGAAGAAAGGAGGGCAGGCACAGAAAAAGAATGATAAAGGCTAAGGAAGAAGTAGGCAGTACTACATCAAGTGAGTGGATGATGGTCGCCACCACCTACTACATTAATCAAATGGTATAATAATACTGTGCTGTGCACTGAAAAACATGTCTTTTACTTGTCTTATTGTGGTGAACATAGCTGAAGTTGTCAGGCAGTCCGGATAGCTTTCTGGCTATATCGGACTTTTTCCGATATATAGGAGTTTAGTCCGGTAGCTCCTTGAGTCCGATAAAAGTGAATTCCGGTCTACTGAAGTTATATCGAGGTTTTACTCTATAACATTTGGAGGAAGGACAGAGAAGGTAAGTTTGGGGAGGTATAGTGATATTAACCCGTAATGACCTAAGCAAAGAATATAGAAATTAAAAATACCATGGTTGAACTTTTGGGAGTTGTAATAGAGGACAGTTATGGAGAAAAAATGGATGTACAGTGAAAGCTCGATTATCCAGGCTCTGATTATCCAGCCTTCGGTATATCCGGGCCATGATTGAATGGTTCAGTGGTACAGTAATACATAGAATTATTCGTACGATAGCTCCGGTTTAAACACGAAGCATCCAGTTGCTAGCGAGCGAGGCACGGGTAAACGAGCGTGAGTCTGTCCCCCCACCCACACCTCCTGCTCACAGTTCGATCACTTGGATGGCAAGGTGGAGTTTTGTTATGCGACTGATAACCTAACCTAGCCTAACATTGCTTAACCACCTAATAATTTATCCTATCCTAACCGGGGCTCCAGTTGGAGAATTGGGAAACGAAATCCACTTCTAATTGAAAATTCACTTCTTATTATGCTGAATAAGTTTCTTCCATTATGCTAGAAACAGTCGTAGGTACGGCCTAAAGAACGTGATGATGATAAAGGAGGAAATCTTTCAGCAAGAGAAGGTAATTATTACTAGATTCAAAGTAGAAAAATACAGAAAACAAACTAGAGGAATATGAATGAACTGGTAAAGTCTTTAGGTTGTATGCTTAGACAAAAATTTATGGGTTTCACAATTTTAGGGGACGAAATGGAACAGAAATGTTTGCTAATCAGAAAAAAATTACTCTACCATCTCACATGTTCTCTTAAGTTAGCATTCAGTTTCACATTCTTCGTTAGATATTCCGCTTCCCATTTCAGACTAGCTGAGCACATAGTTATTTCTGTCTCTTTCAGTTAAGTGTACATTATGTTCATTCTTTTGTTCATTCTTAAGTGTGTGTGTGAAAGAGAGAGTATTGATGCAAACAATAATGTGTTCCATTAACCCCTTCATAGTTGTCGGCCTCGAACGATGCTTTACTGTACCGGTGTCAGTGACGGTGAGTTAAAAGCTGTAAAAAAAACTGCGAGCAATTATGGGAAGGGATCGAAGGTCACTGATATGTTTACACGACCCTACTCTACTGTCGCAAGCAGCCAGGCGGTCAATTCCTCTCAGATGTCTTCGCCGATATGTTTAAATGCTAATGTAACATGCCCCTTAATTTTGAGTAAGTTTCTTTCATTATGCCGAAAACAATAGTAGGTAAGGCTTACGGAACATTGTGATAATAAGAGAGGAAATTTTTCTGCGAGAGAAGGGTAATTTACCACCCTCAAAATAGGCAGAAATTTGCAGAAAACAAACTAGAGGAATATAAATTGACTTGGCAAGGTCATTAGGCTGTATGCTTACACAAAAATTTATAGGTTTCACAATTTTAGGGGATGAAATGGAGCAAAAATGTTTACTAGTCAGAAGAAAAAAAAATACTGTACTTTCGTCTCATGTCTTCTCGTAAGTTAGCATCCCACATTTTTTGTTCAATGTCGCGGTACCCAATACATTTTGGACCAACAGAGCATACAGTTATTTCTGCTTTTTGCAGCTGAGTGTACATTTACTGCTCATTCTTCATTCATTGTTATGTGTATGTTTGAGACAGTATTGATACAAATAATTATGTATTTCAATTAACCCCTTCATAGCTGCCATCCTTGAACAATGTATTACTGCACCGGTGTCAGTGACTTTGAGGTAGGGAGCTATAAAATCTGCGAACAATTATGGGAAGGGAACGAAGGTCACTGGTATGGTTATACAAACCTGCCAGGCGGTCACTTCATCCCAGATGTTTTCGTCAATATGTTTTAATGCTAATGTAACATGTGCCCCTAATTTTATTCTTTCACGATTCATAGCAGATCAAAAGGTGGGTTTAGGGACAAAAAAAAATAAAAAGTGCACCAGACGAGTCTTATCACATCTGTAAGAAAAAGAAACTGATTTTGGAACATAGAAAAAATGGTTCCAAGGCCTACCACGAGAGTACGCAAATTTCTGAACTCACTGCCATTGAGGGGGCTAAACATACGCTTAGCAGTAAAAGCACCTTACCAAATCAGTTCATCCTGATATTCTGTTATGTTTTTCTGATTGTTTCTGGGTTGGCAAATAAACATTTCTTGTTAAATCTGTTTCCTCGTTGTTTTTAGCTGTTCTGCTGGTGTGACAACTCTTGTTGTTAGTTAACGTAATGGCGGAAGGTACTGTTCTGATCTCACTGTTTAAACAAACCTGGCCTAACTTAGCTTAACTGCACCTAATAATTTAACCTAACTTAATCTCCAGTTTGGAAGTTGGGAAACGAAATCCACACTTGAATATGTTGAGTTTCTTCCATTGTGTTGGAAACAATCGTAGGTACAGTCGCGTTCATGAGTCCCGATACACAGGTGGGTTTGTTGTCTATTGCAGTGCTCACTGCTTTTGGAATATGGAATTTTTGTGCTTACTGCCTGATGCACTGAACATAATTTGGTCGGTTAGCAAGTGAAATGGTTCAACATCCTACCAACGGTGGACACAACAGCAGACAAGACAATTGCATGTGTATCAGGACTCACGAACGCGACTGTACAGCTTCAGGAACATAGTGATAATAACAGAGAGGAAATTTTTCAGCATGATAAAGAAATTTACCAGACTGAAACTAGAAAAATACAGAAACAAGGAGGATGCATATGCAAAGATTTGGTAAGGTCTTTCTGCTACGTTAAGTGTACATTTACCGGTAAATAAATCAGTCTAAGTATTACTTGTTTTTTGTTTCCACCAGATTAATCGTGATTTCGGACTATTCAGCCACCCTTTCACACCATATAGCCTGGATAATCGGGCTATCTCTGTAATAGTATTTTTTATGCCCCCCAAAACTAGGGCATGGACGAAGGAAGATTACGAACAGTTAATAAGAGAATCCATTATTAGGTTAAAAATGTTAATTGAATGAAGAAATAGTATAATATTAATGGGAGATTTTAACTGTAGAGAAGTTGATTGGGAAAGTATGGATGCTGGGAACAATGAGGAATCATGGGGAAATAAATTAATGGAATTGGTGATGGAAAACATGTTAACCCAATTGATCAAAGAAAACACAAGAATTAGGGGTGACGACGAACCATCCAGGCTCGACCTAGTATTCACAAAGGACCCAAATGATGTGAGGAACATAACCTACCAATGCCCCTTTGGTAAAAGTGATTACCTGGTAATTGAGATGGACGTGGTAAAAACACAGAGAAAATAGATACAGTTATGGGAAGGCAGACTTTGCTTCCCTGAGGAACTTTTTCCAAAATGTAGAATGGAGTAAAATGAATATGATCACAAATGTTGATGAGAAGTATGAGTTTTTGACAAGTACATAAAACAGGAGTTACTAAGTATGTCCCAAAATTTTCTGCAGCTATGGAAAGGAAAAAAGAATGGTTTAACAACAGATGTAGGATGGCACAAGAGGCAAGAAAAAAAGCATGGAATGAAGTGAGAAGGTATAGTGAAAGGGCTTGGGAGGAGTACAAGCAGGTAAGAAATGAATATGTAAGCATACGGAGAGAAGAGGAAAGGAAATATGAAAAAGATATCGTATCTAACTGTAAAAAAGAGCCGAAACTATTTTATAAGTTTGTAAATGGCAAAATGAAAGTTAAGGACAGTATACTACGACTGAGGGATGGAGATGAAACATACGAAAGAGAGGAAGCCTTCTGTGAAATAATGAACAAGAAGCTGCAGTCAGTTTATGTATTGGAAGACGAATTTAGGGAGCCTGAAATGGAACCCAGGCTGACAGGAATGGCTGAAATTACAGTTGACATGAATGAGGTGCTACAGCTGATGAAGGATTTCGATGTGAGAAAAGCAGTGGGACCAGATGGTGTGGTTGGATGGATCCTGAAGGAATGTGCTGGCCAGTTAGTGTGGCCAGTTTGTCATTATCAAGACCTTGCTTGAAAATGGACAGTTACCTAAAGATTGGAAAAGATCAAGTATTGTGCCAATCTTCAAGGGAGGAGATAGGGAGGATCCACTTTATTATAGACCTGTGTCACTTACTAGTATTGTTTTAAAAATCTGTGAGAAAATTATTAGAAAAAGATGGATAAAGTACTGTATTTAGAAGAAAATGAAGTGATAACACCAAGACAGTTTGGTTTTAGGGAAGGAAGATCATGTGTTACTAACCTATTAAGTTTCTACAGTAGGGTAATAGATGTCGTACAGGAGAGAGAGGGATGGACGGACTGTGTCTATCTGGATCTTAGGAAAGCATTTGACAGGGTGCCCTATAGGAGACTATTGTGGAAGTTGAGGACCTTTGGAGGGGTGCATGGGAAACTATTAAAGTGGATGGGAGATTATTTGATAGGAAGGCAGATGAGAACAGTAATAAGAGACAAGGTTTCACAATGGAGAAATGTGACTAGTACCCCAGGGCTCTGTCCTGGCCCCAGTAATGTTTCTGATATATGTAAATGATTTGCCAGAGGGTTTGAATAGTTACATGAGTATGTTTGCAGATGATGCTAAAATTATGAAACATATTAAATGTATTGATAGTTGTAAAGAACTGCAAGAGGACTTCGACAAACTCCACAGCTGGATCCAGACTTGGAAAATGGACTTTAATGCCAAGAAGTGTCATGTATTAGAAATGGGAATTATTGAAAGAAGACCTCACTGGACATATAAATGGGCAATGAGATAATTAGTAAAAGAAAGGATGAGAAAGACTTGGGAGAGATTATTCAGGATGACTTGTCACCAGAAAAGCATATAAACAAAATCATTGGGGGAACTTATAGATTATTGACTCACATGAGAGTGGCTTTTAATTATATGGATGAGGAAATGTTGAGGGAGTTGATAGTGACCATGATAAGACGAAGACTAGAGTATGCGGCTGTGGTATAGTCACCTCATTTGAAGAAGCATATTGATAAACTAGAGAGGGTTCAACGATGGCACGAGGATGATACCAAGTTTAAGGGAACTCACCTGCGAGGAGAGATTGGAAAAACTGAAGTTACCAACACTGCGCGAGAGAAGGGAAAGAGGTGACTTGATCACGATATTTAGAAATATAAGAGAATTGGAAAGGGTGGATAGAGAGGATCTTTTTGTGTTGGATGATGGAAGAACAAGAGGTCATGGCTTCAAGTTGAGGAAAAGTAGATGTCTTAATGATCTCAAAAGGTTCAGTTTCCCAAAACAGAAGCATAAGTATTTGGAATGACTTAGACAAAGAGGTGGTGCAGGCAAAAAACATTCATGTATTTAAAACTAGATTAGATGAATGTAGATATGGAGACAGGACAACATGAGCTTAGCTCTGTTCCTGTATACTACAAATAGGTAAATACAAATAGGTAAATACACGATGGCAGTAAGAGAGGACGTACGTGCACTTGCTGCGCTCTGCTACTCATCATACCTAATGTGTATCTATAATGAGTTAAGCTTGGTTCTAGGCAAATTAAGAGATGATTCAATATTGTAGAGCAAGTATAAGCAAAACACTGGTTAAAAAAAAAAAAAAATAAAAAAAAAATAAATCAGAGCTCCAAGGAATTCACTAATGGCAGCAAGCGACAGGGTGTTGTCATACCTTGGATGGGTAGCCTGGAGATGCCAGGTTGTAAGTAGAAATTATCTTTTTGTAAGATGGGATAATTTCCAGAAGTGAATCTAGGTAAGAGGAGGGATAAAAGTAGAAAACAGAATGATGAATACGGAGAACTGGCTGATATGGAAACATTTAACCCCTTAACTGTGACTTTCCTTCTAAAAGGACCCATAAACAGACTGTGACGTTCCTTTTAAAATCCACAGTTCTGTTTCAAAAGCCGCGCCCTGTACTCTGCCACGAGTATCTTGTGTATTCATCTGCTCACACTTGGGGTTGCCATTTCGTCATTTTAATTTCCTACTGACTGCATTGCTCATACAAATGAGGCTAGTTTGCTACAGTGACACACAAAAACACCAAAAATGACCGCTTCCACTTATCTCTATGGCAGTGTAGTAGCACAGACATTCACTGAAGTGCTAATAGGTAAGTCAAAAGGTTTAGCTTTCTTGTGCGTGTATTATTATTATTTTTTTTTCCTGTGTATTAATATGAAAATTATTGAATTGAAAATGGGTGGCTTTTTGGGTGGATTGCTGCACCAGGGGCATCACTCTGCCACCTTAGCCCCAGTCAATTAATAGAGAAAGTGAATAAGCTGGAAAAAGCTATTCAACTGGAAATACAGTAGGCGCGGAAAGTGTTGACGCCATCTTAAAAAAAGAAAACATTCTTGTGGTTAGCAAGGAGAAACAAATAAATTAACACTCACCATTGAATTTAGTATTTACTGGCATTCCCCTTCACCTTTATTATCTTCTTAAGGCATCTGGGGAGACTGATGGCGTAGTTTTGCAGAACAGACGGACTAAAACTGCTCCATAGCTGCAGCTTCAAGTTTGGGCAAAGATGATGTGTCCATACTACGCAGCTGCCGCTTCATGTGCGCTCATAAATTCTCAATGGGATTGATATCTGGGCTGTTTCCGGGCCAGTCTCGAATAAAGGGAACCTCACAGTCTGTTAGCCACTGTTTCACTGACGTTGCAACATGTGCAGGGGCAGAATCTTGCATAAATACTCTTGCCTTGGTTTTATCAAAAAGAGTCACTTAAAACATCACATAAGAGCTCCAAATAATTGTTCTGGTTCACTTTTTCATTTGCAGGTAGAATTACCAACCTACCAACACCATAATATGTAAAGCAACCCCAAGCCATGAGTGAGGCTGGGTTTTTAACAAACTTGGAAGTGTACTTAGGATCCAAGGGGTCACTGCCTGGTTTGCGGTACACTCATGATAAAGGGGTACCAGTGACAGTAAATGTTGACTCATCACTCCAAAGCACAGTTTTCCATTGCTCCTCACTCCAGGCAAGATATTTCTTACAAAAATTTACTCTCTTTTTCTTCTGAAGTGCAGTTAGCAGTGGTTTTTTACGAGCACAAAAACTCCTGTAGCCCAGATCGTCATGCAACAGCTGCTGCACACTTCTGACAGACACATCTGCCAGCAACTGTGGGTTCTTTTCTTTTAAATCCCATGCTGTTAGCCTTGGATCCTTGCTAACTTGCCTTGAGATCAGCTGACGGGTCCTGAAGGTTGTCTTACGAGGTCTCCCAGGCTTGGGAAGTGGAGTGGGAGGAATGGCCTCCCCACTGTCCTTGAACCGCTTCACCAGTCTCTGCACTGTCCTCAGTCTAACACCATCTGATTTGCAATAAATGGGAGTTTGTGGCCATCTTTGTATAAAGTAATCACTTCCACACGTTTGTCCTTGCTTGTGGTTACTGTAGGCATGATGAGAATGTGGTAAGTAACCAAATAACTGTGTTATTTGAGTCAAAACATGCCCTCGTGGTGCATCACACACAGAGACAATCCTACTCCTGTGGCTGCCCAAACATTACTGAGCCTGCTCCTGTGGTGCCAAACCTATCAAGCAGGGTTGCCAGCTCCCGTTGAAAAAGCGTCAGCTCATTTCGCATCACAGGGGAGGGTAGTATTGACCCTACTTCACTTAACGCGAAGAAGAATGACGTCGGCAAAAAGACGTCAATACTTTCCGCGCCTACTGTAGAGGCAATCAGAAAGGAACTACTTCCACAGAAGAAAATGAGGAATTAGTAAAGGAAATAAACAGAAAAGACACAACAATACATGAATTGTCAGCTGAGACAAACTCACTGAGAAAGAAAACAAGTGAAATGGGGAGTACTGTGGTCAACCATGAGATTTTTTTGTATGGGTTCAAAAATGATCCATATATAATTAGGCAAGCAGGTACAGTAATCTTCTAGAACAAAGAGAGAAGATAACTCAGGCAAATGAAATTATGAGAAATTGCACAGATGAAGTACAAAGTACTTATGCAGAGGTCGTAAAAGTGAAGCAAGAGTTAGAAAACAAATTTGAAGCAAAAAGCATAAGAAGGGAAGTGAAAGAAATCATATGAAACAGCCCAAATCTGATAAAGGAGTCAGCTGAGATTAAGGAATCTATAGTAATCGTCAGCAGGGATGAAAATGAAATAAAAAACAGAATCTATCTATCTATAGCCTGATGCCCTACTCCAGCAAAGGGTGGCCGCAGACAAAACGCCTCCAGGTCCTCTGTCACTCACCATTTGATTGCCCTCACCCCAACTCACTCCCCCTTCCCTCTTATACCTCTCAACTCCATTCCTCCACCTCATCCTCAGTCTCCCCCTCCCTCTCCCTCCCTCCACTTCACCTTCATACACCCTCTAAGTCAGTCTCTCATTCTCTCTACATGGCCATACCACCACAGTGTATTTCTCCTAATTTTCTCGATCACATCCACATCCACCTCACAACAGTCTTCATTCATGAACCTGTCCCTCCATGTCACTCCACATGCTCCTCTCAGGTAACTCATTTAAGAATCTCTAGTGATCAAAAGGAGATGGTGAATATAATGAAGATATTGAGGGAAGTATCAGAGGATATATGTGAGAAAGATACAGAATTTAAAAGGCTACAGAAGTATGAGAGAAACAGTTCGAAGCCCCTGAAAGTAATCTTCCAAAGTGTGGACATTGTAGAAGAAGTATTAAACAGTGCTAACAAACTTAAGGAATCACAGGAATCCAAAGATGCTTAATTCACGAGGAATGGGGATTACTAAAAGAAAAGAGGGATGAAGCAGAAATAAATACAGAACAAAGATCATATCAAGAGAAAGGAAATTTTTGTTACAAAGTAGTAGGGTTACAAGTAAGAAAATGGCACATACACAGCAGGGACTAAAAACAAAAGAAGGGTAGGTAGTAGACTCAACCAGTTTCACTTATGTAAACAACATGACTAAGTTGATGTACTTAAATGTAGCCTAGATGGAATGGTAGCCAAATTATTAGAGATAAAAGACTATACCAAAGAAAAGGAACCTCATATTATTTGCCAGATAGAAACAAAAGTAACCCCAAGGATATCCAAGACTACTTAAATTGTGATGAATACATTATATAGAAAAAAAAAAGATATTTGGAAAAGGTAGGAGGATTTATGATATTAACAAAGAAAACAAAGTAAAAGAGATAAAACTAGATATACCCTCACAAGTAGAATTAATTGCAGTAGAGGTTAACACATCTGAAGGGAAAATTATAGTGACAAATTTATATACCCTTATGTCACCCAAGACAGACACATGGGATAGAGGTGAATATGAGGACCTGGGAGAAAATACAATACAAAGTTTAAGAACCCAACTACATATAATGGAAGAAAAATCTGAAAGAATTAAACTATAGTCCTTCTTTTCTATCGAGTCACCTTAGGTGTGGTTCCCTCGGGACTTTGACCACTAGCGATGCTGCCACATCTAGTCTGGGGAAGCCAACATTTTTTTCTTCATTTCTTTCCTTTCATAGAATGCTAAGATGGTTCTTCTAAGTACATACTTGTCAAAGACATTGAAATTCGTCACAGTTGGAGAGCGACTTTTTGTCGGTGAAGAGTATGCAGGCTCTTCTGGAAAATCCTGTTTGCTACAAGCTTTATTTAATTTACAGTAGATTCTCATCACTGTCCTTTTGCTTACGTTGGTGGCTTTGGCTGTTCGCTCAATTGCTTTTGAGGGATCTATTAATGGTCTTCTGTTTGCCTTTTCTTCTTAGAAATATTTATTCACATTGTAAGTAATTTCTTTTGCTTGGCTGTGGAGGACACGAGAGCAAGCTGAAAGAGATGTGTACATGGCAGGGTATTGTTAATAAGTGACCCGGGTCAAGGGGTCAGGCCGCAAGACTTGCCAACGTCACAAAAACAACGTTTTTTTTTTTTTTAATGCAAGGAAGAAGGAACCAAAGGCCACAGGCCTGCATACTGTTCCTTCCAAGAAAAAGCAAAAACAGTACAAAAGAGAGCCAAATTCGAGATGCCTGGACACACTGCGTTTGAAAGACTGGAGATCAGAGGAAGTAGGAAATACAGACAGAGGAAGACAGTTCCAGAGTTGACCAGTTGCATAAATGAAGGACTGGGAGTAACGGTTAACTCTTGCAATAGAGAGTTGGACAGAAAAGGGATGAGAGTTTGTTGCTAGATGGGTACTACGTGCCCGTCGTAGAGGTGGAGGGATGCAAGCAGACAGTTCAAAGGAACAGTGACCATTGAAGTAGCGATAGAAGAGAGAAAAAGATGCAACAGTGCGGCGAAGAGACAAAGGTTGAAGGGAATCAGTAAGAGGAGGAGAGTTAATGAGACGAAAAGCCTTTGACTCCACCCTATTGAGAAGAACTGCATGTGGGGAGCCTCCCCACACATGAGAGTTGTACTCCATACACGGGCGAATAAAACCCGTGTACAAGGTCAACAACTGTGCAGGGGTAAAGAAAGTACGGAATCGGCTTAGCACACCTAATCTCTTGGAAGCAGATTTCACAAGAGATGTAATATGTTCTTTCCAAGACAGATCCGGAGAGAATGAAACCCCAAGCATGTTCAAGGATGATGCAGGACATAACTGTTCATTATTAAACATTAGTGGGTAATCCTGAGGAAGATTTTGTCGGGTTGATAAGTGTAAAAACTGAGTTTTTGATGCATTGAAAATAACAAGATTATTTTTACCCCAGTCAGAGATACGAGCCAAATCAGACATTAGGTGTGCCATAGCCTCATCCCTCTTTTGTTGAAGCAACTGCTGAGATGGACGTTGCGGGAACCGAATGGAAAGGTGAAGGGTGGAATCATCAGCATATGAGTGGATAGGGTTAGATGTACAGCTTAGAAGGTCATTGATGAATAAAAGGAAGAGAGTAGGTGATAGGACAGAACCCTGAGGAACACCACTGTTGATAGGTCTAGGAGAGGAACGATGGCCGTCTACAACAGCAGCTATAGAACGACCAGAAAGGAAGCTAGAGATGAAGGCACTGATAGAAGGATAGAAACCGTAGGAGGGCAGTTTGGAAATTAAAGATTTATGCCAGACTCGATCGAAAGCCTTTGAGATGTCAAGTGCAATGACAAAGCTTTCGCCAAAGTCCCGAAGGGAGGATGACCAAGAGTCTGA
>JAGKTI010022007.1:0-13744 GCA_018397915.1 Birgus latro | reverse complement strand
CGTGTACGATAGAGTTAAAACACTGATGATGAGAGAGGAGGTCTCTCTCTCTCTCTCTCTCTCTCTCTCTCTCTCTCTCTACATAAGTGTATATAGTTTTTTTACTTTTTTCACTTTCATGCTCTTTCCTTCAACTTGTATCGTGCCTAGGCACATAATTCATATTAATTTTAGTGGTTGTTTGGCAGAAAGTGTATTTTCCAAAATTTTCTTAACGTTCTTACTTTGAAGGGTGACTTATTATATTTGACGGTCGATAGTGCGGTAACAACAGACATACGATAGTGAAATATATATTTTCAGGTCTGTAAATTCAAGCTCTTGAAATCTGTAAGACCAAAATTTACCTTGATGAAAGCTGAAAAATCGGGCCTTTTTTGCGGTTCCGAGGGTAGGAAGGGTCGACGATTTGCGGTCTTTATTTCTCATGATAAGGCATTACCTTCCTGCTGCTGCTTCCGATGCAATTCGATCACTGTATACTTTTTTCTGTCCATCTCCGTGTTTTTGGCCCAGTACACGGATGTTTTTCTGCCTCTCCAACTGCATTAACCTCCCGGGGGAGCTGATGGTGCATGAGTAAGGTCTTCCAGCTCGCAGTTAAAAAAAGAAAAGAAAAAAAAGCTACTGCTGGGCCAGTCAAATTCTTAAACAAAGTTTCTTTTCTCAAGTCCCTCTTCACCCAGAAGTACAACCAGGGACTTGGATATAACATCAGCTATTACGGGACATTTAAGGGAAAAACTGCAACGTTGCAAATATTTTCTGATTTACGACCCTCGTTTGGTCAATATACATTGATCTAAGCTTTGTTCGTCATTTCCGTGCCTATTTTCACGTTTTTTAATGCTGTCTTCCTATTACTTCCCAATTTTCTTTTGCTCTGATCTGTCCCGTTTTTCTGTGGATTCGCATTTTGCAAGTTGATATTAATATTTTCAAATAGGTTTGTCTTGCTATCGTGTGTTATGTATTTTAGCGCTTCCTGCATTTCCTAAAAAAAAAAAAAAAATCGATGTTGTAACCATATCTATTTTTACAGGTTGATTTCTTTTTCCGACATGAATCTTTTGATAAGGTTACTTAGGTAGCAAGCAAAGTCTCATCATTTTCCCACCGACCTTCTCACGTTACCCGTGACCAGGTGAACACACACACACACACACAAACTTTACATACATTAATCCTAACCTAAAAGGAGCGAAAACTGTCCGAAACTGACATCGATCTGAGCATAATGAGTCTTGCAGAGGAACGTCACAAACCCTATTTGCCTTGTCCACACATTCACTTATTATCCAAAATAAGTCCTGAGTAACTCTGACGTTAGCAGTGCAAATAGAGCTCAGGGCCAAGATCTTTATCAGTACACAGGACCAGCATCAAGAGAAGTATGCCACTAGTTCTATTAGGGTCCTTTGAGAAAGAGTTGAGTTAATGTAACAGAGTTTTCCTATAATGAAGCATGAAATAACCATTAGCGTCCTGGTTTCTGTATGTACCGCTCTCCGCCTACCAGGTCATATTCGCAAAGTTCATAGGTCCCAATCCGCGATTTCCTCCCTTTACTAAATTTTGAAAATGCATAATTCCGTTTGTTTTTTTTTTTCCCCGGGAGCCTAGACACCAGTGGATTAGGAGATGTGGAAACACCGGGAGCCTAGACATCAGTGGATTAGATGTGGAATCTATTACATAAAAAAAAATAAAAATAAATAAAAACTGTAGCTTATTGATCATTTAAGGGAAATTTGCATCCGAACCACAGTAACGTGCTAATCTGAGTCACGGCAAATAATGTTACGAAGCTTGAATACCTGAAATACTTAGCAACTGAAGTTGTGAAACTAACACTCCCAATGTCAGAAATCACTGTGTACAGTACTTTACAACAAACTACTCTGCGCTACTTCTTACTATTCAGCTATATCCCTTCTCTGTTTTTCTCTTCACCGTTCATAACTTTGTTTTTTTATTTTTCTCTTTTTCGGGGAAAAATTGACAATTTGTTCACTTCACCAAAAACATTAGACGGAAGATAGCAAAAGCTTGATATTATTATACTGGAAATACACTTCCTTCAGTGGGTACCAGTTAAAGCTGAACTGCGATTTCTAACCTTAGAATAACGTCATCTGCCTTATAAAAGAGGAGCTAAATATAAAAGAGGGAATAGATGGGTTGATAAACTATTGCATATATACCATTCAATTCATTATATTGTACTGATCATTAATTTCCTTTTTTACGCTTACTGGAAATCATATACCCAAGCCTCGTTATGGATTAAGGCGCAATGGATGTGGCCGACAAGAGGTTGTTGAGGATTTATAATAATGGCATGATTTTACTCAACGATTACCATCGCCTGAACTGAATAAATTAAGTAGCCTGGTCTCGAGCCACTACGTTCCTAAGTAGGCAGTACGTACTGACTGACGGATGGATGAAATACCAAAATATTAGTAACAGAAAATGGCAATTGTAGCAAGGAAGCGAGGAACAAAACAAAATGAAATATTATATCCTGGTGACGTTTGTTTCTTTGTTACAAACGACTCTCTCCCTTATAATGAATCCAGGGAAGCGGGAGAAAGTCAGCCAGAATCTGGTGAGCTCCTTTTTTTCAGTTATCACTTATAATAGCCTTTGCTCATGTAGTATGATTTAAATGAATACTCTGCATTGCTACTGCCCGCACTCCTGCTCACTCACACGACAAGCTAAAGTCGTAGATATCTTTTTAAGGGGAATTTATACTTGATTTGTGAGTTTTGCTTAGTAGCATCGGGTGTACGAGTGTCAATAATTATAGCTTTGTATAATGATACCATTCTGTAACATTCACTTCTCTTGAAACATATCGAAGGCAAGCCAATGGTGAAATGGATAGCACATTCAGTTCACAAAAGGAATGACTAGAGTTCGATTCGCGAGTCGATCGAACCGTTGGACAAAGTCTGTTTCCCCTTTGTACCTGTTCATCCGCCGATACGACTGTTAACTTGGGTGTTAGGCCAAATTGCGAGTCGTGTTCTCTAAATTTTTAGAAAGATTATGACATTGCAAATATTGCTTATTTGCCTTAATGATCCACAGAGAAGTCCTCTTCTCTTAACTGACATCAAGGCGTCATCCAACATTTGAAATTATAATACGTATGACAAGGAGTAAGGAGCTCATGAATTCCTCCAGCACAAATGAAACTATTCTCTCTCTCTCTCTCTCTCTTTGTTACTGATAACAGGGATGATAGTTATCAAGGGGAGGAGAAATGATCACTGCTTATTTTGTACTCTTTAGTACCGATGCTAAATCAATCTATATGTACTCTACGTGTTTGCACCTGTGTTCATAAACAGAATGATGGAGAAATACAGATTTACATGGTTACATGCATATACTCGCATATTCACAGATAGACTGACAGATACAGTCAGTCAGACAAACCAACAAATAGATATATTAGTTCCATGACCTAACATAAACAAGAAGTCAACACAATAGGAGGAAATGAATTAGGATTCATAAGACGACCAACCTGTTTAAGTATCAGTATGACGTGCATAAAGTGGCATGGGTTTAGGATCGCTCGGGATGCCAAAACATTAATTACACAATGCTAACAGCTTAATCAGGTTGTCCTGATTAAGATGCTGGATCATACCGCAAATGATAGTGTCTGGTCTTGGACTGGTGTCTTTATAGGATTTAGGGGCAAGGAACAGGTCATCTATCGTAAATTTTTGGTTGTACAGGGAGTCTACGTCTTCTGTGGCAAAGCCCAATATTTGTATCTCAGCCATGCGTTTATGATGTTGAAACGATCGTAATTGGCTTAGCTATTTGCGTGAGAAAAACTCTTGACCAGGATGTTAGCTACGTCCACGAGATTGTCATAGATGGTATTATTCACTTGCAGGGTGATAGCAGGGATGTAAGGGCTTTTATTATTTAGTGTTTTAATAGTGGACCAGACTTCACTGACTGGAGTAAAACGATTCAACGTGGACACAAAAGACCGTCAGGAGTCACGTTTGGCCCATCTTATTATTCTCCTTTCCTCAGACCTTGCCTGTTTGTGTGGAATGAAGTTTTCCTCAGCAGGCTGACTATCAAAAATCCTGTATCTCCTATTGCGTTTCCTTAATGCTTGTCGGCAATCCGGCGTCCACCAATGTGCTCTATGCTTCTCATAAACTGTAGAGGTCTTGGGAATAGCGGCCTCAGCTGCGTGTTCTGTGGAATTGATAAATTTTCGACTTTTGCATCTATGATCTCCCCACATATATCTAAATCGGCGATCCTTGAGAAGGATCCCCAATCTGCTTTCTTATATTTAAATTTTGGTGATGTCGCATTTATAAGAAAGATGGGTAAATGATCACTTCTCAAGCAGTCGACATAAGAGTCCCACGAGAAATCTTGATATATACCTGGGGAAGCCAGAGATAAGTCAATGGCCGAAAAGTTACCAGTACGATCATGAACACGAGTCGCTCTACCATCGTTCAGAAGTCAGAAGCTGGACTGTAGTACTGGGTTGGCTACTTGCTCCCCACGACCATCGATCCTCAAGCTACCCCATTAATAGTGATGGATGTTAAAGTTCACAACACTTACTTATTCCCAGGAAGATGTTCAAATAGTGAATTCAATCACTATCGATGGGGCCATGTGGTGAACAGTAGAGAGAGCAAATAGACTGATACGTGTTATTAAATTTTACTCTGCACGCGACATATTCCGGAGTAGAATTTAAAACCACTTCTGTTTGTGGATGAGATTTGTGTGTGTATATGGCAACTCCGTGACCGTCATATCCTCTATATGAGTGGTAGTGTTTGAAATGTGGAGGATCAGGGTGATCCACCAAGCACGTCTCCTGTAAACAAATAACATCTGGCCTGTGTATAGATAGTAATATTGCTTTATTGTGTAATTTATTCCCAAGAGTCCTACAGTTCCATGTAACACAGTGAATGCGACGGTTTAAAATTTATTAGGGTGGCCAGTGTTCCTAGTTTTTTTTTTTATATTGCCCACCAACAGGTGAGAGACTACCAGGGACCTATCACTGTGTTTGCTGTTGGAAACCTCCATATTTTCGTCAATGGCAAGGCTCCCAGACTCCCCCGAGGAAGACCTAACCCTTCTTTCCCTCGCTGGAGCAGAAGCTGGAAGAACATGAGGACGTGAGAATTTCGTGAGGGTGGTCATATTACTCTTACTAGACTTGTCAGACTTCGGTTTAGGCTTGACCGACTTACAGGAGGCAGCAGCCTGAGAGTAAGAAGTTGAAACTGGGATGTCAGTTAGAGAGTTGGAGCGAACAGGAGGCTGAGATGGAGAGGGAGAGTGCATGGAATGAGGAACAGGGGCAGGGTCAGTCTATGTTTCAACACAGCAATCGCGGGACAGGACATTACCACCGAAGCATGCGAGGTTTTTGGCGAGGGGGTTGCATGCAACGCCTTCGCCTTCTTCCTAGCTTCGTTGTAGGAAATGCTCTCAGTTGCCTTCACCATGCAGACCTCTTTCTCCTCCGTCCACCAGGGACAGTCCCTAAAGGAAGTGGAGTGAGCACCCTTTAGGTGAAAGCAGCTTACTGTCTCGAGTGTGCAATGTTCAGCACAATGACCCTTGCTTGCACACTTGCCACACACTGGCTGGGGTGCCCGACAAGCCTTGTCATTATGCCTATATAGCTGGCATTTCAAGCAACGTAGAGGGTTTGGGGTATACGGCCGTACATGAACAATTTCATAACCAATTTTGACATGAATTCATGGAAACTAAGATCTTCGTCTCGACATCGTAGCAATGAAACTTGCCCAGCTTTAACAAGTTCTTTACCTGAGAAGAATTAAGAATCTTTATGAGGAGGTCTCCATTTGCAGTTTTTTTTTTTAACCTGTTCCACCTCAACAGCACAGCCATCAATCACCTTCTTAATAATAAAAGGATTGAAGCTAGCTGGAGTAGTGGAACCAACGGCATGAAGGATGACACGACGCGTTATTTACAGGGATATCGAGGGGTGTACGAGTCTGGGGTCGTTCAGTTTGGGGTCGATCAGTCCGTATGGCAGTCTGGGGGTCGTGGACCACCTCAGGGAGAGAGGGGGAGGCGGCAGGGTCGTCCTTCATTGTAACCACTTCCCCTCTAACTGGGGATGTGGGAAGAATGAGAAAAAATGAGCAAGAGACAATATAGCCGGGGCAAAACACGCAAGACTGACATTGCCCTCTTAAAGCACTCTATGGAGGCCACGTCTGAGTATATTCACACCCGAGAGCGCTCGGGGGGGGGGGGGGGACCGCCAGAGGCTAGTAAGCAAAGACAATCTCAGGATTTAGGTACAAACACCTACTGTACCACTCTATCAGGGTGGGGAGGAAAATTAGAACTAGCTAACCTAATCACCACCAGAAGGGTGAAAAAAAGAAAAAAATGCCGGTGAGGCAGCCCTAAAAAGCTAGAAGAGAGAGCACACAGTAGCACGACTGCACCCACCACGACCATGCATCAAAGTCCCTCTTTTGAAACGTTGGTGGTGCACCCATTATATACATTCGGTTTGGAAAAAGACAAACACTGGACATTTTATTCGAGTCAGAGTTATTCATAGGCCAATCAAAATGCCTTTTTTAAACTGAATTTCATGATGCAGGAACATCATAATTTTCAAACATGCCTATTTCTAAATGTATTGTGCTTTAGACTAAACATTCTGTTCTCTGAAGGGATCGTTTCATACACTTCTAATAACTGTAATCACTAGTTTCACCTTTACCCTTCACACACGTCTAGTGCTGTACATGCGGGTAATCGACGGCAACATGATATTTCCAGCACTTGCATTGGCCCATGTCATTCGATATCTGTTGAGTCAGTATTAATCCCCGCAAGTTTCTTCTTCTGCATCCAAGTTTCTGTTCTTAAAGCAGATGAATATTTATATTTGCAAATTGCTGAAACACTGGAAGAAAGTGAGCAAATGAATATGCCCAGGAA
Organism: Birgus latro; assembly: GCA_018397915.1. NCBI lineage: Eukaryota > Metazoa > Arthropoda > Malacostraca > Decapoda > Coenobitidae > Birgus > Birgus latro. The sequence continues at coordinate 6,727 of JAGKTI010022007.1, read as the reverse complement.
TTGGGTCCCAGTTGCTAATGAAATGGGAGTCCAAGTTTGTATTATCAGCTTTCCCCTGCCTTGCAAATACATTCCGGTTCTTATTTTTTCTCCTGCCTTTATAATTTAATAGGTATTACTGTAAAATGTAGCGGCTCCAAATAATGGACTGTTTTTCAAGTAATGACCCTATTAAACATATTATAACCCGCAAACAAGTCATGAGTACGAGTATCATCGTCAGGTGATATGTTTTTATTAATTGTATAAATGTATTGTAACGAGACTGTAGCACTTTGCTAGGCTATGCCTTTTGCATCTGTTTGCTGGAGCTGATGATGAGCCTACACGTTGTGGCAATGTGCACCCTGCGTGGAGCAAACGCGATGCCCAAACGGGAGCAAATACTTCATGTTTCCCTGTACATCACCATGGGATGCCCTTGTTTCAATCCTGGCGCGGTGATGTCCACCACATGGAAGAGCCGAATCTTTACACGATGTAGATACTGTACCTGTAGGACAGCCCCACAGACTCATTTGCTTACCAGTGTTCAACGGGTCTGCTCAGCCAAACGAACTGGGTTAAGCAACAACAGCAAAAACCACTGCTTACCCTTTAATCCGATGTCGTACTGTAATTCAATGTTATTCCCTTCAAGCCATTACACGATGTAGGACAGTTCCCTAGGAGAATGAGGGCTATGTCTAATCCCATGAGTTCAAAAAGTCTCTCCTGAACTAAATAAAAGTCTCTGAATGCTGTAAGGGTAAAATAAATAATTCATCATCACAGTTATGTGGCTATGGTGCACCTCTCCACCAACATATCCTGCCCAGAACTATCCCCCAACCCTTCCTAACCCCTACACGGTGGAATTGTCGGAGGCACGCAGGGCCATTCCCGCGGGGATATTTGCGCTCGCGCTCTGACTGACTTTTTAAAAATATTTGCCAAAAATCAGTTATTAGTCCTAGAATATCATAATTATATATGCCTATGGTACATACCTTCAGCTTTCTCCTGGGATGTTTTTCTAGCACTCGTCGACTACCGTAGGACTTGTGGAGACATCTGAAGTTGGGTAACTAAGTTTTCACTTTACACTTCCTGACATCCCCTAATCTGAATACCACTTCCAGATATTATCACTAGAAACACTATTCAATGATTTCCAAGTAGTTTGGAATCCATACTAAAAAAAAAAAAACACTTTGAAAGCAATGTAAAATATGAGCACGTATGAGCCTCCCACTCCATTGGCCGCTGGTATTCTGTCATTTCTTACTCATATACACACTCACACTTTATTTCTAGTACTTTATTACACTTATATATATCTACAGTCCTTTACCGCTTCCCACACGATGTTTAGTAGGGGTAGAGGTCACAGGGTCTTTTATAATAGGCGCAAAAGCGGCAGAAATGAAGGAGCGTCAATCCACCGCGAAGGACGAGAGCCTACTGACTGTATCTCGGTACCAAGAGTTGAAAATGTCAGCTGCTGTATATGCTAAGAAATAAGTCATAGGAAATCTAGACAATACATAATAAACTAGGTAGTTCCAGGTGAATATAAATATCACTCAGGCTTCTCCCTTCCTTTCTTATATACATTTATATTACGAGAGTAACTCATACGGCATATTTCACGAGTAAAAAAAATGCAGGGGACTTTAGCGAATGAGTGCATGTTGGATGTTGCTAAGTGGTAATTAGCCAATTCCAGGTGTATGGCACTCACTATCAATTACCTTATTATATATATATATATATATATATATACAGTATATATATTATTTTGTATAAGAATAGGGCATAGGGCTTATTTCAATAGATGAAAACAGTAGAAAAATCCGGAGAAGATTTATTTAGCGCATAGTGGCTGAGCAGATGACACGAGATGGTAATGGAGGGGAGGTAGGGAGGGGAGTCTAGAATGGGGGAAAATGGCTAGATTGTCAACAATGGATGGGAGTACTGATGACATTAGCAGCTCTGACTATTGTTGGACATTGGCAGTGCTGATAGATGATACAAGTCACCACCTGAAAGCCCGGGGGAATTAAAAATAACAGTCACTCAAGTGACACCCCGCGGTATGATCCATTGCACCCAATCGTCACGAAAGGGGCTAAAGCCACACTGAAAGAAATAATGTCAAAGTGGGTGCTTTAATACTGAATGCCCCCAAGGCCCTACTCTGCAATCGAGCGGGACTGAGACTCATTTCCATTCGGTATTATAGCGGTGACAAAGACCTCTGTCTGTCTGTCTGTCTCTGTCTCTGTCTGTCTCTCTCTCTCACTGACACACACACACACACACACAAAACACTTTCAATATTATAGCTGTGCTGGAAGGTGCTGGCCGGAGCAGTTTTATTTGATGGCTCTTTCAGGGACTGATTACTGTTACTTACTTTAGGTTGTATTTCCTGTTTCGGTCTCCCAATCCTTCTTTTTAGCTTACGAAGGAAGTGACTTCAGGAATTAAAAAAATGAAGTATAGTCACTCGTAAAAGAACATGTGGGTCTGCATGAGTGTGGGTTTGCCATTCGCTTAGGGCGACGAGTATGTTTCGTGGGTTGACGCTGACTGCAGTGGAATCTTTGTTGTGTACTGAGTCCATGTTCTCCAGCCACCCTGTTATAGACATTAGGATCCTTTACCAGGGACATATTAGCAAATTATTTATTCAACATTTAAACATTTAAAAGATTAATTTGCACTTCTGTCTTTTTTCCCAGCTTACCTACCTCTTTGCCTACTTACGTGTACTTGCCAACCTACCTTACCTCTTTACCTGCTCACCTACCTGAATACCAGTGGTGGGCAGCGCAAACGAAAAAGGACCTTGCGCAAGCACAATGCACAATCCACAATTCACTACCTTGCGCAAGCGCAAAGTGCACAATCTGACTAATATTTAGCTTGAGCAATGTCACAAAGCACGAGCACAAACCATTTGCATATATTCGTGGGAATTACTGTAAAATATTGAGATATTTACCCAAATTAGCATATTTACTTCCTTTTATTTATTATTATTATTTTCCAATATCTGTAACTTGCGCAAGTGCGCAATCTAATACTTAGCTTGAGCAATGTTTCAAAGTGCTAGCGCAAACCATTTGCATATATTTGTGGGAATTACTGTAAAATATTGATATTTAAATAAATTAGCATACTTAGGCTACTTACTTTTTTATTATTCTATCTATCTATTGCCAGACGCCTTAATCCCGTAAGGGGTGGCCACTGGCCACAACAAATCGCCTCCATGTCACCCTGTCCCCCGCCATTTCACTGCCCTGTTCCCAGCTCACACCCCCCTCTCTCATATACCTCTCCACTCCATCCCTCCACCTCATCCTTGGCTTCCCTATCCCTCTCACTCACATACACTCTCCTCGTTACTCTCCATACGGCCAAAACACCTTAATCTGTTTCTCCTAATGCTTCCTATTACATCCACATCCACACCACAGCGATCCTTCACTTCATCTGTCAGTCTGTCTCAACATGCTCCTCTCAAATAACTAATTTATTTCCACTCCCTCGGTCATTTGAATTTCACACTCTGCATCTGGCTGGCAAGACTGGGCAGTACAGCCGGTATTCCTGGTACTGGGGGTATCCATTACTGACAAATTACTTCACACAAAGTGAATAAGGCAGGACCGGAGAAATGCGCGGTTAACTCGTGGAAGTTCATATACAGACGAGTGAGCGGAGCGGAGAGGGACAAGCAGGGATGGAAATTCTCGGATCCGAGGTTATCGTGCAACACGGCCAAAATTATACTGTCCTCGCTGAAATTTTCGTGCAACCATAAATTTTATGAAAATTAAGTACATTTCCGCCATCTAGTGCTTAGATGTGATTATTATAATTTATCTCCACGTAGTAAAAAAAAAATGTTTTACATTAATACCGTATGCTTTCTTGGCTGATACATGGAAGAATTGCTGGCTGACCCTGTGGTTAATGAACGTGTTCTATTTCTGAGTTGAGGATTCAGCAATGGCTGTAGCCAATGAAAACTATAAATTTTCTTATGTTGGTATCTTCATTCTTATTGGTCTAGCTTCAGCAAAAGCTGACTATCAGAAGAGCTAACACATCACTTATGAGGTCACGACCCCGCCTCATGACCCCAGTTTTCTGTTTCTTTTCGGTACGGTGACCCTGACCAATGAGAAGCTAGCATTATGTTGGCTTATATCCTTACTTCATTCCTATTGGCTCTTTGTCCGGCAAAGCTACACTGTTTGACAGAGGTTAATCCCCCGACCCCACCGGCTCTCACGGCCTCACCATCCCTGAGTCCTCCTTTCCCTCCTCCCCTAACCACCAGCATCCCTCTCCTCCCAGGCAAAGGCATATCCCCCCACCCCACCGGCCTCCTTCCCTCCCGTGTCCACCTCTCTCCCCTCCCCACACCTTACTTCTCACCTCCTTGGCAGGCCATTATCACTCAGCTAATAAGCTCATAATGACCCGTCCTCGGGCTCGGGCCCAAGCCCAGGCCACTCAAGCAGGACTCAAACGGTTGTGTTTCTAAATTAATGTATTTTTTTGAAATAAAATAAAGATTATAGTACTTTCAGATGTCATTATATTACATAGTACACAGCACTGGAATTACAGTACAAATACGATAATTATCGTACTATTTCCATCCCTGGGGACAGGGAAACAAAGGCTGTGATGTTGCCAGTTTTACTTTTATCTGCGTTTTCTCAAGACGTTTTATTTAATAATTTAATATAGATATACAACAGCATCTGCAATTCCTTACAAAAATCATTAAAACATATTATCTAAATCAAATATCTTTAGCCTAATAAATTACTAGGCTGTGGATAATTAAATAATATGTTTTAATGATTTTTGTAAGGAATTACATATGCTGCTCTTAATACGGTAAATAATGTATTTTAATTGATTATTTTTTGGTAATAACAATTTAAAAAACATCAAAATACATTATCTCTGTTGAAGGATTTTAAGAAATGCTACTACCCTCCCGCCTCCCCCCAACAATCCAGCCCTCGCGACCTGCCCGGGCCTCCCGCATCCCTTGTCCAGCCATGCTGGCAGCTCCGAAAACCACGTAGTGTGCAATCCACAGGACAGGTGCGCAAGCCAGGTGCGCAAGCGCAAATTTATTTATGCAAGTGCAACTAAATTTGCACTTGCACACCTGCCCTTTCATGTGCTATTGAGCAAGGTGTGCGCAATGAGCAAACGATATTCACCGGAGCGCAAGGGTGCGCAATTGCGCTTTGCGCAAGTCCTTGCGCACCAGCCCAGCACTGCTGAATACTTCCCTACCTGCACACTTATCTCTCTACCCACTTACTTTCCAATGTACCGTATTTCCCTACCTCCCTGCCTGCCTTCTTCTCTGTCTAGTTCCCTGTCAACCTTCCTTCCCGCCTGCCTACCAGTCTACCTCCCTACCCAGTCGACTCTCTACCTGCCTCCCTACATCTCTGCCCACCTTCCTACCTTCCTCTTTGCATACATGCCTACCTGCCTACCTCCCTGTCAATCTATCTGCATAGCTTTTTATATACCTACCTACCTACCTCCTGCCAGTAACTACCTACTTAGCTTTCTACCTACTGTACATCCCTGCCTATCTCCCTACCAGTATACCTACCTTCATACTTACCTTCCTGGCTACTTCCATACTTGCTTTTCTTTCGATTTCCCGACCTACCTTCTATTCCTGTGTACAGTATCTACCTCCAACTCACCCCCTTACCTTCCTACCTACCTACACATCAATCTCCCTGCCTACACAACAACCCCTATGCCTACCAGACCACCTACCTCCCAATGTACTTCCCTACTTGCCGCATGTACCTACTGAATATAATTTGTAATTTACCATTTTATTATGAGGTGTATCAAAATTGCGATGAGGACATAAATTTGAGTATTTGGAGCGCTCTTTTCAATTATTTTAATGTGATGGCTATATTCGTGTAGATAAAGACGATTTTGTCTTGTGAAGTTATGGTGCTCTGAGCGTGCTGACCACTCGACCAAGGACACACTATCAGGTGGATAAGATTAATTATCCATGGGCTAACTGCGGCCTCTAGAGCGCGAATGAACGAACAAAAGGACGGACGGACGGACGGACAGACAGACGAAATGAAAACTATCATTACGGCTCAAGTGCAGACTCAGGGAATTGTCAGACATTATTTTATTGTTTTCTTTTTTCCCTATAATGAAATCTTGGGGCTGGCGAATTCCGAGTTATGGCAGTATGGAGTAACCTAATGAACTTCATCATGATGCGAATAATATATACTATGTACAATTTCAAATTACGTGCTAACACTGATACTGATTTGTCTAATGAGTATATAACTCATATTTTCATCAGAAATATACGATCTGCTTTCATATATGATTTTATGTGAAGAATGAGTGTTCGCCATCTTCGTGACGAGAGGTGATAGGTTCATTCCACACTAAGGTCTGTTGTCAGGTGTAGTTTGTTTATTCTACAATTCAGAACAATATTTGCCTTACCTATCTTCAAGAGAAACCACATCGATAAATTGTATAATATCGGTTAGCAAAGAACAAAATTTTCATAGGGGACAGAGAATCGGAAATCAGTACAAAAATCATACCTGATTACTGCTCCTTTAGTATTATACTTGATACCCTATATCTATCTATCTATCTATCTATCTATATCTATATCTATCTATCTATC
>JAGKTI010022006.1:0-15463 GCA_018397915.1 Birgus latro | reverse complement strand
CCTACTTCCTATGATCTCCAGTCTTTCAAACGCAGTGTGTCCAGGCATCTCGAATTGAACGGATCTTGAATTTGGCTCTCTTTTGTACTGTTTTTGTTTTTTCTTGGAAGGAGCAGTATGCAGGCCCGTGGCCTTTGGTTCCTTCTTCCATGCATAAACACACACACACACACACACACACACACACACACACACACACACACACACACACAAAAGTGAATTCTCTGTAACACACGGCCCTGCACTCCAAATTAACAGCAAAACATCAGTGTCAAAATCTTTAACCTGCTGTGTAGTGCTGCGCTGCTTGTGTATACCCGTTTTAGTTACAAATTAAAAGCAAAACAGGACTATTGTTGTTAGTTTGTCTTTCAGTGAGGTAGGTGTGGTACTGGGGTGCCTTCACGTGGTGGCACCAAGCCTGGCGGGTCCAGCACCAATTATATAAACGTTCCTCAGCTGCCCCCTATCCCCTGAAAAAGGTGAGAGTGGAATGCAGGAGAGTCTGTATCAACTGGGTTAGCGTCCAATTGAAAACGCGAGATAACAGTAACAACAGTGATTCAGGAAGAAATGATTGGTGTCTGAGAATGACAGGAAGCTGGGCGGTGAGCACTTCACGCACAAAACAGCCAACACATCGAATGCCAGAGTGGATGTCAGCGCTCGAGGTTTCTGGACGTGGGCAGAGGGCTTTCATCGACATTAGGATATTTGATACTATGGCAGCATGTCATCGTGAACTGTCTCTCGAGGCTGCACACAAGTGGAATGAACAAGAAAAAAACAGAAACTATCAAGAAAGGATCCAACATGCAGACCACAGTCGATTCACTGCCCTTGTGTTCACAACATCAGCCGGGATGGGTCCAGAGGCGGTGAGATTCTACTCGAGACTGGCAAAGGTTCTTCCTGAGAGGCAGAATCAACCTCAGAGTTGTGTTATGGTCTGAATGAGATGTGGACTGTCATTCCCCCTCGTGAGGTCTGCACTCCTATGCCTCAGGGGCACAAGATCATCAACTCTCAGGCCTGTCTCTCTGGCGGGTAAGGATTATGAAGCTACTGTGGTCGAGAGCCTCACTGACCGGCGACTCCAATAGAGTAATGTTTTTATTTGCACTATAAGGTTAATAAAATAATTAAGTAGTAATAAAAGTAGGAGCACATTGTTTGTAACCACAGTGGTTGGTGTGTTTGGCGCCAACGGATTGTATTATGAAGGTTTTTGTTGATTTCACAATATTATTCCCAAATGGAAGGAGATTATCTGTCGTAGAAAGTAGTAGTAGTAGTAAGCACCCCTTGTGTCCGCCAAAGTGGTCAGTGGCTTGGTGAACGCTTACCCAAGTTTTTACAACCTTGGCGGGAGGCGAACCCGCGCCCACTAGCGTGCGAGACGCACACTCTGCCACTGTACCACAGAGGCTCGTAATCCGTGTGCTCGAACCTTCATAACTAACCTTTCGTGTGGAACTCTATCAAAAGCTTTACAATATCGTAAGCTTTATCGCTAGCAACTACCTCATAGACCTCTGAGAAGAATGACAAATTTGTGAGGCAGGATCGTCCTTGCCTGAATCCGTGCTGACTTTCATTTATAATATTATCTTTCTAAGTGTTCCCTAATTTTATTTGCCAAAACTGGCTATCATTTTCCTAGTACTGACATTATTAGACTTATCGGACGACCATTCGACGCAGCTGCATTATCGCCTTTTTAATATTGGGCACTACGTTTGCGAACCTCCACGCCTCTGGAATGTCTCCTGAACCTAAAGAATAATTTAAAAAGTGACAAACATAACTCTTCTTTGGTTTCATTTATGATTTTTGCATATAAATCGTCTGGACGTGGCGTTTTTTTTGTTATAACTAAATATTTTCTTTCAATACGTCCTCCTTACTAATGGTTATTTTTCTAAGAATATTACCCGTACTATCATCGTAAATATTTGTTGCTTGAGGGACCAGGTCAAGATTTTCCTTGGTGAATACTGATATGAAATAATTATTTAGGATGGAGCACATTTCTTTATCTTCACTGGTAATGTTAGCTGATTCTGTTCTGAGAGGTCCTATTCTATCATAATTTTCGTACGGTACATTTGATAAAAACCTTTGGGGTTTTCATTCGAAGTAACCTTAAATTCATTACCTCACTTTGCTTTCCGTATCTCCCTCTTTTACATCCCGCAGGAGTCCGCAAAATCGTTCCAACCAAGAAAAAAAAAAAGATGACAGCCAAATTCAAGATCTAACTCCTCCAGTTGAAAAGCCTCTCCCAACCTGAAGCAAATCCACTGGAGATGCAAGAAATAAGTAATAAATAAATAAATAAATAAGAGTGAAGGGGTGAATGAGGTAAATACTTCCTTGTGTGGTGTTTTGTATGAAGATTAATTAGCCACTTCTTCTGGCCGTCTTATAAAGGAACGCAAATTACATGGTTGGGAGACGCCGAGCCACACATTAAGTACAACTGGATGATGATGAGGAGGAGGATACGAATGAGGATTAGGAGGAGGGGGAGGAGGAAGAGGAGGAGGAGGAGGGTACACCTGAAACCACCAAGAGTTATTATAAGAAAAATTACCAGGGAGGATGGTCGTGTGGAGTGCCAGGCTTCTGACCCACACGCAGAGCACGGCGCATCAGGAGGCTACCAAGATAACCACTGACTCCCTTGGCCAGTGAAATATTGCCGTCATCTTACGCTTGTGTGCTGTGCTGCTGACCGCCTTAACTCTACAATGGCTGTGACTGTTCTCTTACCACAATGACGTCCTGTTTTATTTAAATGTATCTCTGGGTAGGCTTTGAACTTAGCCTGTGTCGATGGGATATAACTGAATAAAGCCTTGGTGGTACGATCTCTGTGACATGACAAGGAAATTAATGTTCTACTGATTATTTGCTTTATCCACCTGGGTTCCACGTACAGTATGCTTAGTATGGGACGGGATTTGACACACTTAAACATTTCTTTATTATTGTACAGTGCACAGCAGAGCACACATTATCGCGGCACACTGATATACAGTATACTGCCTTAGAGAACTTGAATCAACTCCCAAACTGTGCAGTGTCGTGTGTTGGTACCGTGAACAAATTAGTTATGATTCTGCCAGCCTTAGAAGAGACGCCCGTATTTTTGTCGACTTTTGAGGCCTACTGACACCTTTTCCTTAGCGGTTTACTCTACAGACTTCACCCAGATAATCCTGTGTGTTCTTAAGGTCCTTTGAATCTGACACTGATTACGTAAATATCATGTAGGACAATAATACAGAACTAGAAAATAAAACTAGTAAGGAAGAGGTGCGCTAGACAGACACCTAACCCCAAAAGAATAGGACTCAAGAGGAGACAAGGAAAGGTGAAAGACAATGTATGAGGAAGAAAAAGGTTAAAGACAGTACGTATGAGGAAGATAAATGTGAAAGACAGTACTTATGAGGAAGATAAATGTGAAAGACAGACGTCCGTACGAGGAAGATTATGTGGAAGACAATACGTATAAGGAGGATAAATAAATGTGAAAGACAGTCCGTACGAGGAAGGAAGGGTGAAAGACAGCACGTATAAGGAAGACGGTATGGATGAGGAGGAAAAGGATGAGGGTACACATGAAGAAAAAAAATCCGAATCATTATGTAACGGGTAGCGACACAAAAGATTGGTGATTGGTTCCAGCGCTGGACGGGACGCGGGAACGCCAGCAAGGGTAATGGCACCACGGCGATCCTCAGCAAAAAAACACCGTCAATACTTTCGCCGAGTTGTTTACCGAAAAGGGAGAATTATAGTTTTACACGCGCGGCCTCAAAAGAACACACACACACACACACACACACACACGCTGGAAAATCAGAGCCACGTTTGGGCCAGAATCACTGTTTAAAATTATTGGTTTTGGTTACTTCCTCACCCTAAACACCGACTTCCCACGCCTCCCGAACACTGAGAAGGGACTCTGAGATGAGGAGGAGCGGGGCGGTTACGGCGGGCAAACCAAATATATCAAAATCGAACGAATCACAGTAAAAACCTTCATGGAAAACAAAACTGAACGTGAAAAGGTGAAACCACAATTGTAAGTATACGCCAGAAATTAACAGATAAAAAAAAAAAAAAAATGAGACGCCCTTTATACTTGCCGCGCGCAAACATGAGAGTTTTGAACACTTTTAATCGATTCACAAACTTAGGATCAATCCCCAATTGGAACTGCGAATTAGTTTTGTAGGAACGTCAAGGAAAGGAGGGTGTAGGATCTCATCATGTGCCTTTTTCTTCCCAGAAATAATAAATCCTGGTTAATACTGGAAACTGATCGTAAATTTGTTGACGAATCCGGAACCGAAGACAAGGATAGTCAGGGGAAAAAAAAAAAAACTAATGTATCACCCCTAAAAACATTAAATCAACAATAACAACATTGATGATAATATTAATAATAATAATAAATAAATAAATGCTGAATCGAGACCCCTGCTGTGTTTCAGTCTTAGTGTGGGGGTGGTGGTGGTCAAGTGGTCAGAGATGTTATCTGGGCTGCGTTTTAACCACTGAGCTCTATATAATGTCCCATACCATGAATATCTGGGAAAGTAATGGACAGAAGGATCCGGGAAGAAATATACCTATAGGAGAGGAACAGTTTGGTTTTATGGCGAGTAGGGGGACGACGAATGCAGTGTTTGCTCTTAGCCAGAAGGGACTACACAGTCTTTACAGTTCTAGAGAAGGTGTACGATAGTGCCAGGTCAAGAAGTCTGGAGGTGTATGAGAGAAGGGAGTGTCGAAGTGCGTAAGGATGGTCCAAGATATGTATGAGGGAGCAAGAACACAGGTTAGAAGTGTTGGATTAACAGGATGGATGGTTTACATCAGGGACCTTCCTTAAGCCCAAACCTTTTTAACCATTATGGATGTGATGTCTCGTGAGATATGAAATCAGTCCCCCTGGTGCATGCTGTTTGCTGACGACATCGTGCTAGGCAGCACCAGCAGAGACGTAGCAGAGTTAAAATAACAGCAGTGGAGGGGGGCTGTGGAAGACAGCGGATTTAAGATCAGTAGAAAGAAGACGGAATACCTGAGGCTCAACGAAGATCAAGACCTTGGGATTAGTATGCAAAGGACAAGGCTGGAGAGAGTAGATAAGCTTCAATACCTAGGTTCGACGGTGGCCGAGGACGGAAATCTGAACGCGTAGATAACACACAGAGTACAGTCAGGGTGGAATAAATGGACAAAGATGTTGGGGGTTCTGTGTGATTGTAGAATCAGTGTAAAGGTTAAGGGAAGAGTATAGAAGACGGTAGAAGGGCCAACAATGATGTATGGGGCTGCAACATGGCCAGTGAAGAAAGCGCAGAAGTTGGATGTAGCGGAGTTGAAAATGCATAAATGGATGTGTGGAGCAACTAAAATGGATAAGCTCAGGAAGTAAAGAATAAGAGGAACTACGAAGGTAGTGGAGATAACTAAGGAGGTACAGGAAAGAAGACTGCAGTGGTACAGCCACATGATGAGAAGCAACGAGAGAAGAGTGATGGAGATGGGGGTACAGGGTAGGAGAAAGAAAGACCGATGCTGATGTGGATGAACAATGTAAGGGAGGATTTGAGAGAGAGAGAGAGAGAGAGAGAGAGAGAGAGAGAGAGAGAGAGAGTTGTCAAAGGATGATGTGTATGACCGGGCTAGGTGGAGGAGAGCAGTCAGAAACATCGACTACACACAGGAGTATCAAACTGATTGAAAACACTAAAATCAAAAAAAATTATTACACTCAGATCAAGTCTTCAATTGTTTTTTTTTCCTCCGATTTAATGGCTATCGGCCACATGGTAGGCCATTAAGCCAAACAAAAATAGAGATAGACATTAACAGTTCATTATACTGTATATACAATTTAAGTTTTATACTAGTCCCCTTTAGCAGTAACTCAGACAAAACAAGAGCAGTAGGGCTGGTAGGCAGTGAAGAGATAACGGTTGGCAGGTTATGCTGTAGAGTCGCTGGAGAATGAGTCGGAGTCAGATTCAGGACCGGCGGCCAAATGGGACTTTACGGTCCCGAGGGTGTAGGAGAGGATATGATACTCCTCGGGGCCGGTAACAGCCTGGAGGGACCCCTGGGGCAGCTTGGTGTAAGCGAGCAATGCCCGCCGAAAGTCCCCTCTGGCATATTCAAGCTCGCCAGCCTCCTCTGGCGCCAAGCCCTCGTAATGGCGCGGCTGGTCCTCAAAGATCTCGAGGCCCAGCTGGGGGAGGGAGGCAAAGTCATCCCAAGACAGTTGTCGGGCAGAGGTTGAAGGCTGTAACCTCGTCGGAGCTTTCTCTGGTGGATGAGGAGTCACAGCTGGAGTCGCCACGGAAGTCACAGGGTCGTTGGGAGCATCAACCGCAGGTGGCGAGGATGGTGTAACATCCCCCACCTCCATGGGTACCTCAGGGAGTGGCTGAGAGGCCGACCGACGGAAGAGAACGCGCCCCGACAGCTGGATCCTCGTCGGGGGAGTAGAGGTCTGCAGCTGTAGCACCCTCGGAACCAGGGAGGTGGGGGTCGCAGATGACCCGGAACGACGCTTAGGAGCCCCCCTCTTACGCCTCCTCTGCACCACGGGTGTGGAAGAAAAAGATTGGGGAATGGAGATGGCAGGGAGCCCATTGGCCCGGAAGATGGCGGGCAGGCGCTGGGCTAAAACTGCCAAATCTCCCCCCGGGAAGGCCTTAGCAACCTCCACACACATGGAGTCAGGGAAGGAGGGTGTAGGAGGCATAAGCAGGAAGTGGAGGCTCACGCCGACGACGATCACGAGGAATGGCGTGGGGAGAGTCCCGCACTGCCTGTCCTGCAGGGCCGGTGACAGAGGCAGCTGCAGGGCCCTTTGCATCCTCCCCCACAACAAACTCGACCTCCTCGCGAGCAGCAACAGAGGGCACAGGGTGAGCAGGGTTGGGGGCCACGATGGAGGAGCGGTGGAGAAACACATCCTCCCCCGTGTCAACAATTAAGGAAAGCCTTAAATATGTATATACAGTATTGTACGACTGATAACGTAGCGAGAAAATAGTTTGACGTTTTTCAGCAGGCGTGCACATATCTTCATCCCAGACTCATATTATGTTAACTATATTTCCACCTTCATAAACGTCTGCCTTTAAACTCCATCTCATCCTTTGTCCACTGACTTTATTATCACAATTCTCACTTTTCTAATTCGTATGGGGGGGGGAATAATTTACGCTCAAGTTTGAAAATACTGTAAACAATTGAGCTTCATATACTTAAATTTATTTTGAATTTGTGACAACATAATTTACAGATTTCTAGTCTTTCTGCCATGCAATTACAGGTTTCCAAAAAATTTAGTGGCCACACTCTTCGTACAGTATATTCACATACAGTACATATATACATAATACTATTTCTCACACTTGTAGTAATAACTATAAATTAGGGAAAGGTTGCTTCACCATACCATACAGTAATGCTGCAAATGGTATAATAAATATATAAATTAAAAATAATCGTAAAGCTTACTAAAGTTATCCTTGATGTTTTACGAGTGGGCTAACAAGTATTACAGAAAATGGTACACTGAACTAATTAATATTAAACGCTTGGCCATACCCTCTTCATTACAACGTATTGCAATTGCTCATGTATTAGACGCACTGGTATTCCTGCCAGGCCAGCGACAGTTGTGCAGGTAATATTTTGTTCAACCGAGTGCATGATATCAGTTTGGGAAAGAGCTAGAGAATTTCTTCCTGTATATTCCAATATTTCTTGACCTTTTCAACGTTTGTTATTTTTTGTTCATCCTTTAAAAGTTCATTCTTGCTCAGCCACTCATTCACTGACCCAAATTTAAGTGTGTACGATAGAGTTCAAGTTACAAAAAATTGGTAGAAACTGACCTACGGATGATGGCAAGTATTAAAATGGCCGCCTTTCAAACCGGGAGTGAAGTACGTACTGTGTTTATTTTTGTAAGTGTTGCGGTTTCCCAGAATCTTTTGAGGAACTGAGTGTCACCTACGGGCTCTTCAATATCCCCTGCTCCTCGTATGGTAAGTGCAGACCCTGGAAACAATTATTTCTTCCGTAAATGACTAGAAACAGCGTTCAGTCAAGCTTTTGTAGGCCTAACCAGTCATTTTAAATTTTCATTCGCCGTAATCCGTATCAGAATCCCTTTATCATTCGTAGCTATTTAACTTCACTCACCCCCCCCTCCCCCGCCCTTTTTTTTTTACTGCACTTGTTTAGTTGCTTCATGTATCAGTTAATTGTTGCGTTTTTATCACCGATGCTTTGGTAGGGTAGATGCACAACACCCAAGGTAGGTTTGTTTTCATCTAACGGAACTGAGCCCCGACTCTGTGGTACAGTGGTAAAGTGCGCGTTTTCGTACACTGAAGAACGAGGGTTCGCGCCCCGCCAGAGTGATAAACTTTAGGAGTGTTCTTCCGACCAAGTAGGCCACTGCTTTGGCGGACATTAGGGGTGCTGTGGTTGAACCAGTGTCGCATACATAAAGTATGCTTGCACCCAGTCGGCTTGGGCGGGCCGCTTACACTTGGTTCACAGACTACACACATCCAAAGCCACTCCAACACAACAATCACACTTACAAGCACTTCTCACCCTACATACAATCTCTGCAGAGCACCACATGTTGGAGTGGAGCCTGATACACCAGAAAGAAAGAATGCTAAGGCGTGGTTGCATGAAATTCGATTAGCCTTGGTTAGATAATGATGTGTCTCCTTGGCTACTTGTCAAATAAGCCACCATCTGACAACAATAGAACCGAAATGTGACCACGCAACCATGGCAACCATGCGCTGGTTCTAAACAAACATAGCAGACGATACCGTTTGTCCCATGACAGTAAGGCAAAATGGGTTAATGCAGATTAAAAAAGCTTTACGGATTTGTTACAGGCGATAATAACCAGTAAGAAGCTTTGAAGTTTGTTTCGCATCCAGTGGAATGAAAAGGAAATAGGACGTGGGAAAAGCTGATATGCAGAGCTCACAAATCTCTTACTTCATCGTCACCAGCTGCCATCTTAGTTATGAGCAACTAAACAGATCGACTGTTCCAAAGTAATACTGACGAACGTTTTCCTTTCGATGAAAGAAAACAAAAAGGCTTAAGAAAACTTGTAAAGGATGACGGAAAATGCAGATTCTAGGGAGCCTAAACCAGGTCCTAGTTATGTCCATCTTATCAGCTCGGTTTGAATCAGAAAATATTATCCTCCAGCCAGTTACAGAATGCTGACAGGAACCTAAAGCTTTACAAAACTGGAATGAAATAAGAAAGAGAACAGTAGTCTGCCAAATTCATGCATTTAATGGTATACAGATAGTGTTTATTAAGTTTTTTTTTTTTTTTTTTTTTTTGATGGCTGCCAAATATATGCAGATATTTTTGGGTACAGTAAACTACTGTGCAAGCTGGAAATTGAATCAGTAACTGTAGAGGGCTGAGTTTTTGTAGGATTAATGAAAAGCATCGTCTTCGGGGATATCTGTCTGTGGAAAATGCAAACTGGTTTTACACTGCGCAAACACTGAAATTGCTATTGCCCAAAGAAATGCGTCATCGGATTGAAGGGAACAAGTTTGACAGTAAATCGGGATAGCCATTGCAATTTTTTTTAATGATATACTAAAAACTGACTTTTTACCGAGAACTACTCCGTTGCTATTGACAACTAATCTTTTCACTACGGTAGTGTCTTATTTCCTTCAGTAGATTCTACTCAGCACAGGAGTCTTTCGAAATGAAGAGGGTTGATGGAAAAGATTTGTAACCTCTCCATCTCGAAGTCTCCTAATTCGCTATGATAATAATGATAATACTAATGTTCCTTATCTAATAATAATAATAGGTACCGATAAAATGTCTATGGTTATTTTACATTAATTTGGCCCAAATTTTCGTCCCTTTTCAATTGTTGCGTTTAACACAGTGGTACAAAAAACAGTACTGCAACTCTACATCCTCTTCATAGCGCTACTTTGTGACTAGCATAACTTTTCTAGCGTTAATCTTTTGTTACACCTCAGTATTCAAGATAGAGATGGTAATTTTAGGCCAAGTTAGAGTGAAAAAAATATAGGCGGTTTCCTTGTCAGTCACTTGTATTTTCTTGCTTTTTCTCTTTTTTTTTTTTATTTATACTTGACAGTAAATATTTTCAGTTCCTTTTATTATCTTTTTTCCTCATTTTTCTTGTCTTTATTGAGGTAGTTATGTTTTTCCAATGAGAGTGTATACTGCCTGTCGCTTTTATTTTCTTTCTTTTTTCATTTTTTTCTTTACTGAGGCAGTTAGCCTACGTGTCTGAAATGAGAATACTGTATATATTGCCAGTCACTTATATTTTTCCCCTTTTTTCTGTACAGATGCTTAAGTTTAAAGTAAGATTATAAAATTGTCCTTTTTATTTCCGTTTTATCTTCCTTGCTTCATTTTCCTTTCTTTATTCAGGTCGGTACGTGTTTAAGAGTACACACACACACACACACACACACGCAGGAATGGTGTGTGAGTGTGGGAGTTCTCACGAGTGTCTGATGGTTTAAAAGCTTACGTAGCACCACATCCTTAGCGATTTATTTTCCATATAGCACCTTAACATTCTCTTGCATTTATTTACGTAGCTTTAATCTCAGCATAGGCTGCATCAGTAACATAAAAGAGGTTAATGAGGTTGAACGTACAGAATGAATCGCTATGGAAGAGGTGTTAAGAAAATCCGCAATGGTATGGGTGTGGGAGTTCTCACGGCTGCCCTAATGGTTTATAGTGCTATGGGGAGAATCAGGAAGAGGAAGAATGGAGGGGAAATAGTGCTATGGGGAGAATCAGGAAGAGGAAGAATGGAGAGAGAGAGAGAGAGAGAGAGAGAGAGAGAGAGAGAGAGAGAGAGGCGGGGGGAAGGAGGAGGAGGAAACTATGAAAAAGACGAAGCCCAATAAAGAAGAGAACGAAACGGAACGAGGAAGTGAGTGGAAAGGAAAGCAAAAAATATAAGAAAAATGGAACGAAAAAAAGCAGAAAGAAAACTGAGAAAGGAAATAAAAACATATACAGAATAAAGAGACAGTCTAAAGAGACAGTATAAACAAAAGAGGAAAAGTGTGGAAAGGAAGGCATAAAAATGATAGGAAAAATGCTGAAATAGAAAATGGGACGTCTGGAAGTGGATATAAACAAGAAATAGGTAAACAAAAGAGGAAAAACGTAGAAAAGGAAGTAGGAAGAGATAGGAAACTGCTACGAAAAAATCGTAAACAGTTGGAGGAAAGTCTCAAAGGGAGAAAGAGAAAATGAAGGTTATAATGTATGGCGATTACTCTGTCAGTGGTCTGGTTTTCCTCAGCCGTATACAATCAATCAGTAGCGTGATTTACTCTCTCTCTCTCTCTCTCTCTCTCTCTCTCTCTCTCTCTCTCTCAGTACCTATATGCCTTTCCTGAACCACACAAGTCCAATCACCTACGCTCCTCTTTCAGATTCGTAACACCTCTTCCTAAGCTATTTATTCTGAACATTACACCTCAGTATCCTCCTGTATATTACTGATACAATCTACATCGATATTAAAATTACATCCATATGAAAATACTAGAGAATATGTAAGTGTACTGTGCACCATAAATTGCTAAGGAAAAGGCGTTACGGAGCTAATCCTACCACCTGGATTACGAGCCTGAATATCCTCCTTTCACTCTAACTTGCCCCAAAATTGCCATCATCTCTTCTTGCTAAATGCTGAGTTGCAACATTAACACAGGAATATGATGTTAGTCACGAAGAAGTGCTGTGTAAAGGATGTACAGCCATACTGATCTTTTTCTACCACTGAAGCTACGTGACAAGCTGCAAAAGGACGGAAATCTGGGCCAGTTTAGAGTAACCAGAGTATTGGTCACTCATGCAAGCCACATCACCAGTCCAAGGTTCGTATTCTCGTAACACCTCTTCCTTACCGATTTATTTTTGGACACGGATGGCTGATATCGTTTTGTGCGTCATTTATGAAGAGTATGGTGATATTAGAGTGATATAAGCATAGATATAAATAAGGTTATTTATATATATGGACAGAAGTATTACAGGAGAGAGAGAGAGAGAGAGAGAGAGAGAGAGAGAGAGAGAGAGAGAGAGAGAGAGAGAATAAGCTTATTTATATATATATGGATAAAAGTATTACAGGAGAAAAAAATAAGCTTATTTATATCTATGGATATAAGTATTACAGGAGAGAGAATTTGTGTGTGTGTGTGTGTGTGTGTGTATGTGTGTGTGTGTGTGTGTGTGTGTGTATCACTTTATACGTTTTGAACTATAAGGAATTACATACAGCCTTCACTAACACTTTCAGCTCGAATATTCAAACCTTTGCAAACTTAAACCGTCAATAAGTAGCAGGAAAAGTATAAGTCATAAGTTTGAGTGGGATAAAGAGCATCGAGATAGGGTGTTCAGTGCCACTGCAGGACGATACTGTTTAGGAAAGAGAAATCGATGTAGTCAGCAATATCATGGTTCACAGGGAATGCTAGGTTAACCGCTGAGTTTAACGTATGTAGGCATGGTGCTCTCCCTCCCTCTCTCTCTCTCTCTCTCTCTCTCTCTCTCTCTCTAGCATAGGAGGTGTATGAGAGTGCTTGTCTTCATTTATATACTCGTACTAAACACTTCCCACCCAGTCTTCAACATTAACTCTCATGCTTGCGACACTGTACTCTCTTTACTCTGACTTGGCCCAAATTTTCGCCCTTTTGCAGCTTATTTCACGTAGCTCAGTGGCAGAAGACAGTGCTACAGTTCGTCTTACTTTCCATAGCACTTCTTTGTGACCAGCATCATCCGAGTGTCAGTCTTAAATTATAACCCAGCGTTCAAGATGGATAGAGGATAATTTTGAAGCAAGTTAGAGTAAAAACGGGGCATTATTGTGTTCTAGCCAACGCCACACGCTTTTATTTTGGTGAGAGTGAGCCGCTGAGAGTGTTAACCAGTCGATTATATTTTCCTGAGAGAAATTCCATCCCCTAGAAGAATAATGGTTAAGAGGGAAAGCGAGGACACCCGCAAGACGCAAGCTGTGGGTGTGGCGGGAGAGTTTTTTTCTTTTTCTTTTTTTCCCTCGAAGGCGGTGTTGTGGTGTTCCTCACGATCAAGTTCAGGGTGGAGGAAGCGGGAAGGGAGGGGAGGAGAGGGTGGAGGAGGAGGGGATAGAGGAGTGGAGGGATGGAGGAGGAAGGGGTAGAGAGGTGGAGGAGGAGGGGGTGGAGGAGGAGGGGATGGGTGGCACATATGGCGTTTGTCTCCACCACTTTCACCCGCCACGGTTTGAACACTCTCGTTGCCCCCATACAGAACTGACCGATTATGCTGCTCAAGTACAAGATTTATTGTGTGGAGTAGCGGATTTCTCTCTCTCTCTCTCTCTCTCTCTCTCTCTCCAATTCTTTTACCAATTCTTTTTTCGTAAGCGGAATTTGTGTTTGCAGGAAGGATAAGAAACGTGGAGAAATGCTACGCTCTCCTTCCCCTGTCTTTCCTTAAGATAGAAAATCTCGGTTACGATGGGGAATTGGTCTTAGGATTGTATGTAAGTCTAGACCTGGGTTCTTCTCAGGTATTCATCTATCTGTCTCATTATCTACCTATAGCCAGACTCTTTAATCCCGTAGAGGTAACCACAAATAAACCCCCTCCGTGTCGCCCTGTCCTCTGCCATTATGCTGCCCTCTCTTCACCTCACACACCCCTTTCCCATTTATCTCACCACCCATGACCCTATCCTTCCATCTTCCCCTCGGTTTCTCCTTCCCCCTCATCCCTCCACGTCACTCACATGCAGTTTTTTAGTCAGTCTTTTCCATCCTTCTTTCCTACCATCCACTTCTGTCTTTCCTTCCTTCATTTTTTCCTCGTCCTTCTGCCTACGGGTGACTTTACACTCTCTCTTTTGCCTGTATTTTCTTTATTCTTTCCTCTTCCTTCTGCCTGTGGGTGACTCTACACTAAGTGACAAGCCAAATAGTTTCCTGTACACCAGGAAACCATTTACTACGCTGGGTGGTAACCATATAACCAAATTATGGCGCCTGATGGTTATAGTGGGTAATTAAGGCGCTCCAATCGGATTGAGCCTGTGTAGGTATATCCAAGGGAAGGTTGGGGTTTATTGCTCATATAATGCCACTCAGGGATGAGTGAGGCTGATCACTTATCTTAAATGTCAGAACCAACTTGCCCAGTCCCAGGCTCCTACGCTCCTCATGGGGCAATGTAGGATTGGATGATGGATGGATGAATGTCTTTCATTCTCCATCCTACCCACATGGTCAAACCATTACAGAGCGTTTTTCTAACTCTTTGTTACATCCTCATCAACGCCACTGCTCTCGTTCACTGCTCGTCTCACCTCATTTCTACTGTTTTTAATCTTGACTTGTGTCCTTCCTACAAGGTCCAAGCTTCATTTCCATACATTAGAGTGCGGATCACAATACTGCCATTTCCATACTCACTTCTCTATTGTACAGCCGCTTTCAGTGAACTAGCAACCTTTCTGCCCTGCTGTACTCTTCCATGCATCCTCTAAACTTACGAGTACATCCTTACTGATCACACAGTCCAAGTACTTGATATGG
The DNA here is from genome assembly GCA_018397915.1 of Birgus latro. NCBI lineage: Eukaryota > Metazoa > Arthropoda > Malacostraca > Decapoda > Coenobitidae > Birgus > Birgus latro. The sequence continues at coordinate 758 of JAGKTI010022006.1, read as the reverse complement.
GAATTTCCTGGAGCATTAGGGAATTCCCTGTTACTGCATTTTTTTCTACCCCTCTTGAAGTACTACCAAGGAGCTTCGTAAACCCAGCGAGAGTACTTCACTGCCTCCCCCAAACCCGCCACCACCTCCAGCGTGGGTTGTGGTGGCCGGTAATGAAGAGTCAGAACCGCAGTGTTGGTTTCCACTTTCAAACTTTCGGTGAAGCCATTTGGTGGGGTGGATGATGTATAGGCGGTCCAGGTGGTGATGGTGGCGCTCGCTTTTCGTATGGCTCCATATTGAAGGTCTTTACTCCGTCACTCTCACCCTGACCTACATTGTCATATTACCAAAATATAGTGCAGCAGTAACTCCCTTCTTTGGTACTGTTCATGCTATTCGTAGGCGGATATTGGCACGTTTAATCCATGAAAATTACTGTGTAGTTTTCTGTTCTTTTTATCATGTGGCTAACACCATACGATATAATTAGGTTTTGGGAGATGCGATCCTGTACCTGGTCTCATTCTATATTCTGTTAAGCTGACTCACAACGTCTTCATGGCGCACACAAATTCCTTTTGGTAGAGACGATATTCAGTCATCATTACCTGATAGTCAACAGGAAGTGGTAATTGTGTCAAAAACAAACAGTAGCAAAGTTGTCACCTCCCCCCCTCCAGTGTGGTACACCGTGCCTTCACCACACTTATACACTGTACACAACAATACACATCATATATACAGGCTGGCCCAGATATAACGCCCCATACCACTGT
>JAGKTI010022005.1:0-13915 GCA_018397915.1 Birgus latro | reverse complement strand
GACAAAGGACAGGCTAGATTTAAGGAAGGATACGGAAGGAAAGGGGAGGGAGGGAGGGTGACAGAAACGTCACAAATAGAGGTCTGCTGATTATGTCAAGCAGTTTTTAAAAAACAAAAACCAGAGTTCGAACGTATACAGTACGTACTATACATTAGGAGATTTTCCTATCTTAGCTGTTGTAGGTGAATCTGTCGGTCTGAGGGATGGTGTTGGGGCCAGTTGTGAAAGGGATGGCAGAAACTTGCTGTGGGGCATGGAGAGGGGGGAGTGGCAAAGTTGGAGGGAGAATGGGTAGCCTACATTGCAAGATTAATGATGTCGTGGAATGATGGCTGTGCAGGAGAAGCGGGGTTCAATAGAGAAAGTAGAGAAGGCCAAGTGACGATGAGGGCAATTCTGATATCAGTGACACCACTTGACCCACATGCTATGCAGCAGAGGTCAGGGAAAAGCAGATGGAGAAAGTGGGTAGATAAGGGCTTAGCACAGCCAGGTGAGGGAGTGGGATCTAGAAATAGGTCAGGAAAGCAGATGATTGGGGGTTAGACGCACACGGGGTGGGTACCTCAACAGTGTTAGTAGAGCCTGCTAGTCTTGGGTGCTTGTGGTCTAGGAGGGTCAGGGGATATGTGGGAATTATTTGTTATTTTTGTCTTCGGGTGCATGTAGTTTCTTCCCATTGTAACCTTTATCTTTGTACTTAGGTCTTCTGTCTTCTATGTTGAATCTTCTGTCTTCTTAGGAGAACATGCAGGCTTTTGTGGTGAATTTTTTATGTTTGTCTTAATTCACGATTTTTCTAGGTTGGTTAATGGTCGTCCTCTTCAGTGCCATCATTTATAGCCTTGGTCTTACTTGATGACATTAGTTTTTACTGTCTATATTCTCAAGAAAGGGAGGGCAGCCGTCGGTTTTGGAGATGAAGAGTATGGATGTTTTGTCTTGGAGAACATCTTTTGTTTGGTTTGGCTGGATGATGGAAATGCCAAAGTAGCAAGTGGTTTCTTGTGGGTGAGAGTGAATGTCCTGGGTGCTGCTGGCTCTTCGATGGCGTATCTCCCCGTAGTCAAGTCGCTGAGACTGAAGATGCTGGTATTGAGGTGGCTGATGTTCGTGGCTAGGTCGTTTTGAATATTTTGGCCAGTCTTATTAAACAAATTTAGTGGCAAATGTATTATGGTCTGTGGCATTTAGGACATCATGGGCTATGTGTTCACGGCGTTACTTTGTGCATGCTGCTATGGTGAGCTGCTGCCATGTGTCACAGTGGAGATCTGCTTAACACTTCGTCTGGTGGCTGTGTTATATGTGGCAGTTAAGGCATCTGAATGGTCTGACCCATTAAGTGCTGAATATTGAATTTTTCTGGAACTGATCTTGTACATTACTATATATATATATATATACGGTACATTTTATTGCAAGGCCATGTACCAATTTTTTTTTCACTTATTAGCAGAAATGGAAGCATTTGACATGTAATGGTCCTACCCATGGAATACCATTATTGTTCATTTCCATGGCACCCTTTGTAAGCAAAAAACATAAGCTACCAAATGAACTCATTGACGCATTTCATCATTAGGAATGTACGGGTCAGCAGCAGCACTGGTAGCCATGATGTGGGTGAAGTGTAACTCCGGTGTGGCCATGGCGGTCATGTGTGTGGCTGTGGGTGCAATGGGAACGATCGGCAGCGGGTCAGCAGTCTCAGAGCAGGACATCGCACCCAATTTCGCTGGCTCCCTTAAGGGCATTACTGATACTATTGGGGCTGCTACTGGCTTCCTGGCGCCGGCTATCACTGGCGCCATCATATATGACAATGTAGGTATCATGAAGAAATGTATTTTTTATATCAGAATATGGTGATGCTTAAAGTTGATCACTTTTATTTTATGATTCAAGGATGGCTGACAGTAACTTCCTGATTCAACCACTGACATCATCATGAATAACAGCAGCAGTGGGGTAATATGTTAGATGTACATTTCGTACTCTTTAAAATTTCTTCATCAGTCTTCTTATCGTTCCATAACCATGCCTCCTCAGCAAATGATAGTTTCAAAGAGAACAGTCTTTTGAAATTATTTCTCTAATATCCGGACGTAATGAACACTGATGTAATATCTTGCCGCCAGCAAACGCTGAATGCATGGAGAGCAGTGTTTGGGCTTTCGGCTGGCCTGGCCGTCGCCTCCTGCACCGTGTTCATCTTACTAGGTACAGATAAGGTTCAGCCGTGGAACAATCCCAAACCCAACTCTAAAAAAGGTATGAGTGGATGACTATGCTGCGGACAAGGGTACTTACAATATGTAACTATGTAATTACCAACATATATGACTTAATAAAGTCAATATCCTAGTCACAGTGTCAGTAAAGTAAATGCTAATAAATATGCAGCTAATACTTGGAATGATGGGACTGGATGTTTGTCAAGAATTATAAAAAAAAAAAAAATGGCAATAAGATAACAAAAAATTAACTGTACTCAGTCTACTAATATGCTTTACGTTGCATTCTGCAGAGAGCGACCCATAACAAGATGATAAAATTTGAGGGGAATGATGGTGAAAGGAGGCCACATATAGTATAATCTTGTGACATCATGGACTCAACTCAGTAAAAACAAGAAGCAGCATTCAGTGAGTGCACCGCCGGAGCCTTTATAAGGTCCAGTGGCGAAACAGTTTAACTGTCCTATGAACTTGACCTTCCACCAACTTTTCTCAAGATTGGAGCATTTCTTTCTTGTTTGGCCCTCAACGATTCCACCAAACTTGCTCCAGAGTGTATCAAAGCTGTTTAAGTTGACATTACCTTGTGACCTTGATTTTTGACATTTAGCTATCAAAATTAGACCTATTCATACATGGCGGAACTTTAGTCATTGCACATAGAGGTGTATGGTATAAGGGAGGACTGCTGGGCCTAGATAGAAGGCTGTGAAGCCTATGCCCAGAGTCGGACACATTAAAAAAAAAAAAAGTTTTGTCTGTACCGAATAAAAACATTCATTTATATAGCTGGACATTAGATTTTGTTTTGTGACCTTCATCTATGATTTTCTTCATATTCAAATTTCCCCATCATTTCTTTACCCTGAATCCTCTCACCAAGTTAGATCTAAAATGGATAAAAATAATTTAAGATAACTGTGCCATGTGACCTTAACCTATGACCTATCGTTCTCAAAACAATAGGTCATCCTCTTGTAGCACCCAAAACCCTTCCACCAAGTTTGGTTCAGATCATACCAAATCTGTTTTAAATTATTAGTTCACACATTGGCTCACAGGGAACTTTATTTTGTTCTGTGGCCTTGGCCTTTAACTAATAGTTCCTAAAATTGTACCCCTTCGCTCCTACCTTACATTGAGCCTTACCACCAAGTCTGGCTTACACCCTGCCTAGGTACTCTTTTACCTTTGTCAACTTGTACCTTTCCTTCCTGCCAGAAGTTTGCTCTAAAGCAGCCTGTCCCAAAGAAGTGAGACCATTCCCAGCCCTCAAACTATCGCCAAATTACTTCAATTTCCTGTATTCCCAAAAAGATTTTTAGTCTGTTCTTAAAATTTTTTTAAGCACCTTTCCTATTACAAACTTCATTCTGATCGTCAGTATGGGCTCCAGCAGGGACGCTCCACTGGCGTTCTTTTCACCTACCTTTCAGACTCCTGGTCATCCTCATTACAAGACTTTGGCGAAAGCTTTGCGATTGCACTTGGCATCTCAAAGGCTTTAAGTCGACTGTGGAATAAATCTTTAATTTCTAGACTGCCCTCGTACGGGTTCTATCTTTCTATCTATGCCTTCATCTCTAGCTTCCTTTCTGGTTGTTCTATAGCTGCTGTTGCAGAAGGCCACCGTTCTTCTAGAGCTATGAATAGTGGTGTTCCTTAGGGCTGTGTCCTATCTCCGACTCTCTTCCTTTTATTCACCAGTGACCTAAGCTGTACATCTAACTCTATTCACTCATATGCTAATAGCTCCCACCTTCACCTTTCCATTCGTGTCTCTCAGTGTCCACCTTAGCAATTAATTCAGCAAACAAGGGATAAGGCTATGGCACACCAAATGTCTGACTTGGCTCATATCTCTGACTGGGGTAAGAGTAGTCTTGTTTTTAATGCATCAAAAACTCAGTTATTACATCTTTCACGTTTCAACCCAACAAAATCTTCCACAGGTGTATCCTCTAATTTTTAGCAATATCCAACTCGATCCTGCATCGTCTTTAAATATTCTTGGGGCTTCATTTTCACGGGATTTATCTTGGAAAGATCATATTACCTCTCTTGTACACTCTGCTTCCAGAAGATTGGGTGTGATAAGCTGACTCAGTACCTTCTTTAACCCTACACAGTTGTTGACCTTATACACGGGTTTTTATTTGCCCCTGTGTAGAGTACAACTCTCACGTGAGGGGAGGTTCCCCACATACAGCTCTTCTCAGCAAGGTGGAGTCAAAGGATTTGCATCATATTAACTCTCCTCCTACAGGCTCCCTTCAACTTCTGTTTCTTCGTCGCACTGTTGCATCTTTATCTCTTTTCAATAGCAACTTCAGTGGTCATTGCTCCTCTGAACTGTCTGCTTGCATCCCTCCACCACTATGACTGGCGCATAACACCCGTCTAGCCAAACCCTCATCCTTTTTTCTGTCCAGCTCTCTAATACAAGAGTTAACCATTACTCCCAGTCTCCACCACCTGTTGGATCAAAAAAAGAAGTGTTTAAATTACGATCTGTTAATAACATAGTAATAGCTCCAGCTAGGACTTGTAAGGAGGTTAAAGTAAAATTGCAGTAATAAATACTGATCAAACAAATAATGGTATACGGTCTATCGTTATTCCGCGTGGTCGTATATTAATATCTGTAGTTATGAAGTTGATTGCTCCTAAAATAGAAGAGACTCCGGCTAGATGAAGAGAAAAAATTCCCAAATCAACAGATGCTCCGGCATGAGCAATAGCTGCTGATAATGGAGGGTAAACAGTCCATCCTGTTCCTACACCTCTTTCTACTATTCCTCTTATTAAAAGCAGAGTTAGTGAAAGAGGTAGAAGTCAGAATCTTATAATATTTATTCGTGGGAATGCCATATCTGGAGCTCCTAGTATCAAAGGAACTAGTCAATTTCCAAATCCACCGATTATAATAGGCATAACCATGAAGAAAATTATGATAAAAACGTGGGCAGTTACGACTACGTTATAAATTTGGTCATCTCCAATTAATCTTCCAGGTTGACCTAATTCAGCTCGAATTACTAGTTTTACAGAAGTTCCAATTATTCCAGCTCAAGCTCCTAAAATAAAATATAAAGTTCCAATATCTTTATGATTTGGGAAAAAACATCGTTGCATTTAAAACCTCATAGTGGAATTGTTAAGACGTTAGATTGCAAATCTAAAAATGTGAGTATTCGCTGGGGTTTATATATACTGTATATATGTTACTGTATAAGCACGAGAAGTTTTTATCTAAGATAAGGTGAAATTCCCTACCATATATTATGCATATTGAAGTTGAAGGTTTTAAGTTAATTAAACTAAAAGCTTTCAAAGCTTTAAATAAAAGTAGAAAATCTTTTAAACCTTGAGGATGTTGATAATCGAGCTGTTCTACCATTTAACACTCAAATTCGAGTATTAGTAAGAGCTGCATATGTAATTCATTCATGAACAGTACTCGCAAGTTGATGCCATTCCAGGCCGTTTAAACCAAATTAGATTCCTTATTTCTCGCCCAGGTCTATTTTACGGCCAATGCTCAGAAATTTGTTGTGCTAATCATAGCTTTATACCGATTGTAGTCGAAAGAGTTTCTGTTAAATCCTCTTCATCATGAGTTACATCATCTGATGAAGCTTAATTTTTATCTTACCAGATGACTGAAGTTTAAGTGTGGGTCTTTTAGACCTATTATAGTATGATTACTTTGGTGAAAAGATTAAAAAGGTAAGCTAAGTCTACGCTAGTGGGTTCATACCTCACTTATGGGCATTTTTCCCTCTTTTTTAATTTATTTCTTCACAAATAAGGTATAGTTCTTTTAAGGGATTGATGCTGATAATGTCAATTTTGTAGTTTTGATTCTACCTTTACCTCCTAACAAAAGAAACATAATTAATCTTATTAATAAAAGGACTTTCCTCTTTTGAATTTACTTTTCCTTCCCTAGCCTACTGTTCTTTTCTTCATTGATTTCAAGAACAATTCTTTCTATTTCATCCTGCTCATGATTTAGAGCCTGAGTAGGATTAGAATTAAATTTATTGTCATTTATCCCCCTTATAATCACTAAAAATAACCAATATTCTTCAGATGCAGCTTTAAAAAACTTCTTAATCCAAAGTTTAGGATCTTCTTTAATTATCTTCTCAGCTTCTTTTATACTAATTTACTTCAAAGTCGCCTCCGTCATTCTATTTTGCTCTTTAATTTTAAAACTAGGGGGCGCCCCCTTCCATTTTTGATTCCCACAAGTTATAGGAGGCTTACTTTGACCACAAGCTATAATTTTAATACGAATTCAAAAAAATGCTCCCTTATTTTTACTATGCTATTAAGCAAAAATAAGGATAATAGAAACTTACTTTTCCTTGGCTAGAATATTATCAGCAATTGTTGGAGCAGAGAACTGTGTTTCAGTGCTTACACCCTGCCTAGGTAAACTCTTTTGCCTTTGTCTATCAATTTGTACCTTTCCTTCTTGCTGGAAGTTTGCTCTCATTCAGCCAGTCCCAAAGAAGGGTGACCATTCCCAACCCTCTAACTATCGTCCAATTGCTTTAACATCCTCTGTTTCAAAAGTGTTTGAGTCTATTCTTAACAGAAAAATTTTAAATCACCTTTCCTATCACAATCTTCTTTCTGATCGTCAGTATGGATTCCGTCAGGGACGCTCCACTGACGATCTTCTCACCTACCTATCGGACTCCTGGTCATCCTCCTTTCGGGACTTTGGCGAAAACTTTGCCATTGCACTTGACATCTCAAAGGCTTTCGATCGAGTCTGGCTTAAATCTTTAATTTCTAAACTGCCCTCTTACGGTTTCTATCCTTCTATCTGTGCCTTCATAACTAGCTTCCTTTCTGGTCGTTCTATAGCTGCTGTTGTAGACGGCCATCGCTCTTCTCCTAGATCTATCAACAGTGGTGTTCCTCAGGGCTCTGTCCTATCAGCAACTCTCTTCCATTTATTCATCAATGACCTTCTAAGCTGTACCTCTAACCCTATCCACTCGTACGCTGATGATTCCACCCTTCACTTTTCCTTTCGGTTCCCGCAACGTCCGTCTCAGCAGTTACTTCAGCAAACAAGGGATGAGGCTATGGCACACCTAATGTCTGACTTGGCTCATATCTTTGACTGGGGTAAAATAATCTTGTTGTTTTTAATGCATCAAAGACTCAATTCTTACACCTATCAACCCACCAGAATCTTCCACAGGAGTACCCACTGATGTTTAATAATGTACAGCTCGCTCCTGCATCATCCTTGAACATGCTTGGGGTTTCAATCACTAGGGATTTATCTTGGAAGGAACATATTACATCTGTTGTGAATTCTGCTTCCAAGAGATTAGGTGTGCTAAGCCGACTCCGAACCTTCTTTACCCCTGCACAGTTGTTGACTTTGTACACGGGTTTTATTCGCCCCTGTTTAGAGTACAACTCTCATGTGTGGGGAGGCTCCCCACATGCAGCTCTTCTCAATAGGGTGGAGTCAAAGGCTTTTCGTCTCATCAGCTCTCCTCCTCTTACTAGCTCCCTTCATCCTCTGTCTCTTCGCTGCACTGTTGCATCATTATCTCTTTTCTATCGCTACTTCAATGGCTACTGTTCCTCTGAACTATCTGTTTGCATCCCTCCACCTCTACGACGGGCACGTAGCATCCGTCTAGCAACAACCTCTCATCCGTTTTCTGTCCAACTCTCTAATCCAAGAGTTAACCGTTACCTCCAGTCCCTCATTTATACAACAGGTTAACTCTGGAACTGTCTTCTTCTGTCTGTATTTCCTACTTCCCATGATCTCCAGTCCTTCAAACGCAGTGTGTCCAGGCATCTCAAAATGAACAATGGATCTTGAATTTGGCTCTCTTTTTGTATTGTTTTTGTTTGTTCTTGGAAGGAACAGTTTGCGGGCCCACTGCCTTTGGTTCCTTCTTCCTTGCAGAAAAAAAAAAAGAAAATCAAACTTCCTTGCGTAAAGTGCAAGCTTTTTCCTCAATGAACCACACAGGTTGAATACTTTCTTCCATTTTGTAAGAGAAACAACTATAGGAATTAATTTTTTATTCTATTCTTTAATCTGTCTATCTATCGTTATCCTTTTCCACTATAAGCAAGCCTTTCATTTCAATAACCTGCTGACTTACAATTTTACTATTGAAATAAAACTACTAGTATTTTTTTCTTTACTATCATTGGGAGGTCTTCCTCACTTTACTGGCTTCATTCCAAAATGATTAATCATCCAAGAATTAGCAAGAACAAGAAATTTTATCTTACTAGTTATTCTTCTAGGTTCTGCCCTTATCACCCTTTGCTTCTATCTTCGAGTATCAATTATATCTTTAACACTTAGATCCCCAAAATTAATTATCTCTATTCCTAACCAGCAAAGATTTAACTGAATCATACCATATTCAGTGTTTATTAACTTCTTCGGGCTTTTAATCCCGTTTGTAGTTATAATTATTTGGTTGATTAGTTAAAAAAATAATATAAGTTTGTCAAGCTTAAGTTATCCTGAAAGGATATCATCCGATTCCACAAATAGCTCCTATTTTATGGCTAAACCTAACTATTATATTTCTTTTTACATTTATCATCTTTATCATTATAAACTATTATATCAGAATTCCTTAAAAAAAAAAAAAAATTTAACTAAAATAAGAAGCAATTAACGTTGGAGAAAAAAAACTGAAAATGATAGCAAGACTGCTTTCTGTTTTCGAACCTTCCTCTGGCTTAATAGAGTTAGAGTTAAACGGACTCTCTACTTTTCTAGGATTAATATTTTTATCTTGTATGTACTGAGTTTCCCCATCCCCATGATATATCACTTGATATAAACTAAATATAACCTTACACCAAGAATTTCATTTATCCTTGGGCCAAGACAACAAAGAAGAACTATTATCTTTGTATCTTTGTTTTCATTTATCATCTTAAATAACTTCCTAGGACTCTTAACTTACTTTTTTACAAGATCTGGACATCTGGTCATAACCTTAGGACTAGCTCTCTCCCTCTTTGACTAACGTTTATAATTTATGATTGATTTAACCACACTCAACACATATTTGCTCATTAAGTTCCCCAAGGAACACCTGTTGCTCTAATACCTTTAATAGTATTAATTGAAAGCATTAGAAATATTATTCGACCTGGAACTTTAGCAGTTCGATTAATGGCCAACATAGTACCAGGACATCTACTACTAACTCTCTTAGGAGGAACAGGTCCTTCACTTACTTCTTATCTATTAGTACTCTTATTTATTGCTCAAATTTTACTTCTTCTTGAATTTGCTGTTGCAATTATTCAATCTTATGTTTTTGCAGTTCTGAGAACCTTATTTGCAAGAGAAATTAACTAATGGCATCATCACACGGTGACCACGCTTATCATTTAGGAGAAATAAGACCATGCCCTCTAACTGGATCAGTTAGCGCAATAATACTAACTACAGGATTAGTTAAATGATTTCATCAATTCAATATAAATCTTCTTATTTTAAGATTCGTTGTTGTTATCTTGACCATAATTCAATGATGACGAGATGTAGTTCAAGAAAGAACTTATCAAGGATTGCACACTAGAGCAGTAGTAGCAGGATTACGATGAGGAATAATTCTATTTATTGTATCAGAAGTATTCTTTTTCTTCTCATTTTTTTGAACATTTTTTCACAGAAGACTAGCTCCAGCTGTAGAAAACTTGACCACCTAAAGGAACTGTTCCATTCAATCCAATCCAAATTCCTCTCTTAAACACTATTATTCTTCTATCCTCATGAGCTACCCGTAACATGAGGCCATCACGCTATTATAGGATCTAATCATAATGAAGTCCTTTAAAGTCTCAGCATCACCGTATTTCTAGGAGTTTATTTTACAGCCCTTCAAGCTTTTGAATACTTCGAAGCTCCATTTACTATTGCTGACTCAGTTTTCGGATCTTGTTTTGTTGTAGCAATACGTTTCCATGAACGTCACGTGATTATTGGAACTACTTTTTTAATAGTGTGTTTATACCGCCTTTATATGTGCCATTTTTCTCCAACTCATCAATTTGGGTTTGAAGCCGCCACATGATATTGACATATTGTAGACGTAGTTTTATTATTTCTTTGTATTTTCATTTACTGATGAGGAGGATAATCTCCTTCAGTAAATAAATTAGAAAGCGAAGTTTTGCACTTAGTTTCAGCCTAAGCCTTGACTATTTAGTCTCTAATTTCGACAGAAGCCAAATTAGAGGCTAATCACTGTTAATGATTTAATTGAAGTAATTCTTCCTATCAAGAAATAGTTGCTTCTATGGTGTAAAAAACACGGTATGTTTTCGCAGTATCGTTATTTTTCTTTCTTTCTTTTTTAAAGCTTACACTTTTAGATGAATTCACCTCTTTCGCAACTTCATTGCGATATTCTACAAATAAATTATAAAAGTAAATATTAAAAAACAAGAGTATAAGAGTTAAAACTAAAAAGATTTTTTATAAAAGACTTGAAGATTTCTATCCCTAACTATTTGCTGTGACTTAGAAATATCTATTAAAGCCCTAAATAACCCCTGACCTCCTCCTGTCTCAGACCATCCTTTATCAGTCATTTTAGAATAAGTTTGATCTAAGCTAAGCCTGCCCTTGGAAAGTTTGAAAGTAGAAAGAAATGGTAAAAACCACATACAGCCTGAAAACACCACTAAAGGGTATAAACTAAGAGAATTTAACTTAAAACTTACATTCATAATATTTAACAAATAGCCCCTTAAACCCCCTGCAATCCTAATTATTAAAACCAATTTTTTTTTTTTTTATAAAAGGAGAAAGACAAATAACATAAGCTTCAGGAAAAATTAATCAAGATAGTAAAGCACCACTTAAAATAGCCCCTCTCCATGAAGCCAACATAGGAGAAGTCATAATACGAGATGAATCTCTAATATTTCTAAATCTAGCTAATTTAAATTCTCCAGTCATAGAATAAAAACTTAAACGAAAAGTGTAACATACTGTTAACATAGTTGCAAGGATATAAAGGAACAAAATTACAATATTAATCCATCTCATAAAAGCAACTTCCAAAATTGAATCTTTCGAATAAAATCCTGCTAAAAAAGGAGTCCCAGATAAAGCCAAATTTGAAAGATTTATACACATACAAGTTAATGGCATAGAAATTACCAATCCTCCTATAAGCCGAATATCCTGATACTCTTTAACATTATGAATTATAGCCCCAGCACACATAAACAAAAGAGCTTCAAATAATGCATGAGTCAAAAGATGAAAAAAAGCAAGATCTTTAAACCCCAGGGACAAAATCCTTAACATTATACCAAATTGACTAAGAGTCGATAGAGCAATAATTTTCTTTAAATCATATTCGAAATTAGCTCCAAGACCAGATATAAACATTGTTAGTGAACTAAACAATAAAAAGGGTAGCTAAAATTGTCTCAGACATAGCAGGTCTAAACCGAATAAGCAAATAAACCCCTGCTGTAACAAGAGTTGAAGAATTAACTAATGCAGAAACTGGAGTTGGTGCAGCCATAGCAGCTGGAAGCCAAGCAGAAAAAGGAATTTGAGCTCTTTTAGTTATCGCTGCTATTACAACCAATCTTTTTATTAACAACGTAAAATTATCATCTAAATAAAACACATAAAAAATAAAATTTCAACCCCCCTCAACAAACATAACAGCAGTTCTTAATAGAAACGCTACATCTCCAACTCGATTAGATAAAACAGTGAACATTCCAGCATTAGCAGACTTTTCATTTTGATAATAAATTACTAAAGCATAAGACACCAACCCTAAACCATCCCATCCTAAAAGAATTCTAATCAAATTTGGACTAATAATCAAGAAAACCATAGATAAAACAGAAGCCAACACCAAATATATAAATCGATCAAAATTAGCATCTCCCTCTATATACCTCCCACTATAAAAAAAAAAAAAAATAGCAGAAATAAACATAACAAACCCCATAAACATCTAATCAAGAATATATGTTGCAACAATAGAAGATGAAATAATTGTCAAAATTTCCCACTCGATAACATAGCACGTCTTATAAAATAAACAAAAAAGAGATATATACAATGAAATGAACGAAAAAAAAAAAAGTATCCTTGTTAAATGTATTGAAATTTTTTAAATCACAGTTTAGGATAAATCCTTATTTTTTTTAGCACCACAAACTAATGTTTTAACAATAAACTACCCAAACACAAACACAAAAGATCAAATCTGTACAAACATTTTAAAACTACAAATTAGGTATAATTAAATTACTCTTTAAAATTAAGTCATTTAAAGGAATTCAATGAAGCCTCAGAACCAGATATTCTCGAACTTTTCCTGGACAGCAAGAATATAAAGCTCTAGAAAACACTCCATGCTGACTAAGAGAATAAAGATACAGAGTATAAGCCGCCCTAAAAAAGGACAATGAACTAATTCATAAAGCAGTTAACTAATTTCATCTAACCACTCTTATGATTAATTTCCCCTAACAAATTAATAGAAGATGGAGCAGCCATATTTCCAATCCTCAGCAAAAACCACCACAATGCCATTCTCGGTATAAAATTCAATGAATCCTTATTAATCAAAAGACTACAACTACCAATTCGCTCATAAACTGTGTTTGCAAGACAAAATAATCCCGAAGAACATAAACCATGCCCCATTATAACAACGGCAACACCACTTACTCCTCATCACCCGAAAGTTAAAAGACCACATAACACTAACCTTATATGAGCTACAGAAGAATAAGCAATTAATGACTTCATATCAACTTGTCCAAGACAAATGACACTAACAAAGAGAACTCCTAACATACTTAACCCAACCCATAGTCATCTTAAATTTTTATTTACTTCAGTAAAGATGGGTAAAATTCGAATTAATCCATAGCCTCCTAATTTTAATAAAACCCCAGCCAAAATTATTGATCCTGTCACAGGAGCCTCAACATGAGCTTTCGGAAGCCACATATGGAATAAATATATAGGCAATTTTACGATAAAAACCATAATAGAAGAAACAAATCAAAGATAAAATCCCTAAATCAACCACTTGATAAAAAGCCCAAATAGTAAGAGTCTCATTTACTTTATAAATATACAACAAAGAAGCCAGAAGAGGTAAAGATGCAAATAAGGTATAAAATAATATATAAACTCCCGCTTGAATATGCTCAGGCTGATAACCCCAACCCAAAATTAAAATTAAAGTAGTATTAGGGAGGCCTCAAAAGTGATATAAAACAATAAATAATTTATAGACCTAAAAGTTAACACTAAGAAAAACAACAAAAATAATCTAACTAATAGAAACAACTTTGGAAAATTATAAGTAAATATAATTTTGACACTAGAAACAATAACCAACGCTATAATCCAAACACTCAACAAAATCAAAACATGACTTGAATAATCTGTGCCCAGCCTAAATCCCAAATTATATATAAAGAAATCATGATTATAAAAAATAGCAAACAAAAATGACAACAAAAATACCTGTTTGAACTAAAGATCAATTCCAGTCTATTAAAAGCTCCAAAATAGTCATTCCCATGAGAATGAACAATACAAACCAACAAAGCTAGCCCCATAGCTCCCTCACATGCCACTAAAACTAAGAAAA
>JAGKTI010022004.1:0-15463 GCA_018397915.1 Birgus latro | reverse complement strand
GAGATATTCATGACTGTAGTTATACAATACCTGGTTTAAGAAATTCATTTCCACCAGGTTATGTGTGTGGCTGGACGTGGCTGCCAGCGAAAGCATGCACATGAGGGACTGGCTACCTGTGGAGGTGGGGGAGTTGTCTGTGTGGCTAGCCCTTACCATGTTGATGGCACACGTTAGAAAACATGTGCTCCATGACTATTGGTCGGCAGATGAACTCGTGGGCACACCTGTCTTTGGTAAGTATATGGCCCATGACAGGTACCTGGCCATCCTAAGGTTCCTCCATTTCAACAGAAATTATGGGCCTGCACCGAAAGACAGGTTATGGAAAATCAGACCCACCCTAACAATGCTCAAGGAGTAAGTTTCCATGGTTTTTTGTCCGTTTCTGAAAGTGGTAACTGACAAGTCACTGGTGTTATTCCTGAGCAGGTTGGCATTTATTCAGCAGTCACTGGTGTTATTCCTGAGCAGGTTGCCATTTATTCAGCATGTGCCATCCACGCGTCACCACTTTGGGCTGAAATTCTTTGTCCTTTGCAACTGCAAAACTGGATATGTGCTCGATGCCATAGTTTATTCAGCTACTGATGTTAATGTACCTAGTGACGATCCTCACGGTTTCTCGGCATCAGTCGTGAAGTGCTGATGGAAAGGTATTTCACCAGGCACCACATTCTGTACACCGATAATAATTACATGGCCACGCCACTGACCAAGTATTTGCTTGAACACGGTACTGGGTCCTATGGAACTCTTTGAGCAAACAAAAAGAATTTCCCTGTATTCCCAGAAAATACTGAGAAAGGAGCCCTTCTTACCATAAAATGTGGCAACATGTTACCCCTTCTCTGGCATGACAAGAGATGGGTTAAGATGTTGTCAACAGTACATAAGAGTGTGTTTGAGGACACGGGAAAAACAGACAAAAGGACCAGGGAACCCGTGTTGAAGCCAGATGCTGTCAACAGTGATAATATCAACATGCAGCCTGTTGATAAATTGGACATGCTAATTGGTGCGGTTGACTGCCTACGTATGTCCAGTAGGTGGTACAAGAAAGCGTTTTTACACCTTGATATCGCCGTCCTGAACAGCTTCATACTGTTCAAGGAGCTCATCAAGAAACCTCTTCCCCTATGAGAGTCTGAGAGAGAGCTTGCATGCGAACTCCTTGAAGAGTATTCAACTGCACAGGTGCCAGGTGCTAGGCAGGGGATGCAGACAGCACCTATAGCAGACAGGCTAAGCTGTGCAGACTACTTCTGGCAGCACAGGCTGGTAGAGACTGGCCGTACTACAGCAGGTAATCAGGCATACAAGCA
The DNA here is from genome assembly GCA_018397915.1 of Birgus latro. Classification (NCBI taxonomy): domain Eukaryota; kingdom Metazoa; phylum Arthropoda; class Malacostraca; order Decapoda; family Coenobitidae; genus Birgus; species Birgus latro. The sequence continues at coordinate 14,138 of JAGKTI010022004.1, read as the reverse complement.
GTGCCACGTCTGTACGAAAAGAGACAGCCTACCAATGAGCAGAGTGCAAGGTCCCCCTATGCCTTAAATGTTTTTGCGAGTATCACACTGAGCTTGGGAAAGTGTAAATAGTATACAGGTAAGCATAAATGTGTGTTTTTTTAATAAATAAATGAAACATTACATATTATAAGTGATTTCTAGTAAGTGCCATGATATAAGTGTTTTATAATAAGTTCTACATGTGCAATGCAATAAGCGTTATTTATTGGTTATTGGTGAAACAAGTATTGGAAATACCTTAAGTTAGCCTACCTGTTACATGAAAGAAAACCACTTGTGAGCAGGCCAGAAAGAAAATTATCTGGTTGGCTATGACTAAATTTTTTCCTTCGATACTCAGGAAACAGTGCTGAATACAGTATGTAAGCATAAGCATAACTGTGATGTGAAGTACGAATAAAGTAAGTTGTGTATAACATTTGTAAGATTTTCACGATACCCTCGATTAATACAAATTAGTGTTACAGTAATCCCTTTAACCTGAGGTGTCCCGTCAACGTATGGCTACGTTGCAACGTTTTGTCACAGCTAGACCCATTGACTTACGGGTACGTCGCGCAATTGCAAGTGTCATAATCTGCACAATTTTCAAGTTTCATGGGTAATTATTGGTACGCATATGTGGGATACCTTCCTCTATCTGCTGTCAAGTAGGGATACTGCCTGGTCCCACTGACCCCCCCCTCACCCCCACACTTGACAATTAACCTGTTAGCAGACCTGGCCAGTAAAGACATGTTGCCCCACGGTCTCTCCAATGACGAATTCACGGTGAAATTGATTCCTGAGGTGGAGAATAAAGAAATAAAGAAGCTAGAGCAAGAAACAAACAGAAGTGATGAGGTGGTAATGTCATAAAGGAAGGTGCCATATGTGGATGTGTTTGGTGACTGAAAAATGCTTCTATTGCCTATATAAATGTGTGAAAACCAATACAGTCTTGTACTACACATAAATTCATACCAAATAAATAAATAAATAAATACGTAATTTAATGTGGCTTGAATTAGTTAACCCTTCCATAGTTCATTTTCTTTAGCCAGGTACCCTGAGAAAGAGGGAAATGTAATGCTGACTCATCACCTGTAGCACCATTTAAAGCCTCAGGAGGGCGATTTCTCTATGAATTCTCGATGTTTCTCACCAAAAGCGAAGGTTTGAGCCGAACAAAAAATTTTCCGAAATTGCTTGGGACTGGGGGGTATCAGAGGTGGGAAATCGGTCGGGACGGGACGGGTTAAGAACCAGATGCCCAAGTCTCAGACACCCCAAGTCCCGAACATTTTGGGCTTGGGTCTATTAATCCAAGTCTCGGAATATTCCGTAACATATACAGACATCTGGGACACCAAAAATGGTCAAAAAATGTCAAAATTCACACACACAAAAAACAGCTGATATGTGTTCATCCCTACTCTAAATTTGCCACACGGTGACAAACAGGTGTCTTGTGGTGCAAAGTTCCGGCGACGTCCACTAGAGCACCCCTGCATCCTCCCATTTCCCACCTACCCACCGTCGTGACTGCACACTCATCGCCATGGCTGCCCACATGCTTGCTTTTGTCGTGGACAGCGAATAAATTACAGTACCTCGCCACTAGACTACATGAAAATTTACAATGTTGTGCAGAGTTAAGAAATTAGAATTCAGAGTGCAAAGCAGATTAAGAAATTAGAATTCAGAGTGCAAAGGATTAAGTGCAGAGTGCAACATTAGTGTGTTGCAACTGGCATGGTGCAAGTAAGAACAGAATGTGCAGTGTTAAACAATTATAATTCACAGTGCAAAGGATTACGTGCAGCGCAACACTCGATTACTGTACATGCTTCTTCAAGTGCACTTTCACCCCTGTCTGAGCCATAGAGGAAGCAGGTTAATCTTTGCGACGGCAACGTACATGTCATAAGTACCGGCACCCTGTCCACTGCTACATATTTTCCTTACTCACTTATAATTTCTCATTCTCTGGTTCCTTTTCATTTATTTTATGGTGTTTGTCTCTTATTTATGTGAGTAGGGGCTTAAATAGGTGCTGTACATGTCCGGTACTGAGTTATTTAGGTGGCTTTCAAAGTTAGGTTGGGTTGGGGTCTATAAGTACCTGTCCAGGGACATTTTTCCCAAGTCCCGGACAAGACCAAGTCCCGGATGTTGCTTGGGCTCCATTACGTCGGATCTTGGAGGGATTACTGTACCTCATACTCAACCATACTGCGTGAAACAGCCACAGCATTTACTTGTCAAAGTGCAATTACCTGTAACTGAGATGTCAAGTGCAATTATAAGTGTCATAGTAGAGGGGAATTATTAAAATTGATGCAAGAAGTGACTACAGGAAATCAAAGAGCTATTTTTTCCCACACACCTTCAGGATACAGTGGCACTATGAAAGGGGCAGAAAACCCTTTAGGGAGCCACATGGACAGGGCGATAACTCACCCTTATGACAGTGAGTAAGGAAAAGTCGAGAATCGAGTGAGATTTTCCACATTATTTCCACGGATGTCCAGGCAGTGTCACAATCACCACTCTGGTCAGTGCTGCCAACACCAGCCAGCAAGTCCAAAGTCACTGCCCGCCTAAGCGTGTAAAACCAGTCATCTTCAACTTATCCTTGCTCATCGACAGGACCACCTGGAGACCTCGGGATACTTTCATTTGAAAGAGGAAGAGTTGGTGAGTCTTATGTATACTTATTTTTTTCTCCAGCTATTATAGTTTGGCAGATATTAGGGTTTGAAGTAAGGGTATTTTTCCCAAAATCTTGGAAATTCCCCGTGAGGAGGAGAGGGCGATGGCAAAAAACCCCCGACAGATAAGGGTTAATACACCTAACCCACCAAACATCATAGCCTAGCCAAGCCTACCAACCCTTTTAAATGAGCTTAGAACACTTAAATTAGCCTACAGTTGGGCAAAATTATTAACATAAAGCCTATTTTATAATAAATTGTTGACTATCTCATGAAATTCCATGTAATTTATTGAATATTTTACTGAAAGTACAAATTCATGTATCTATCTATTGCCCGATGCCATAATCCCACAAGGGGTGGCCATTTGACTTTGAGTTATTTGTTTTACAGGGAGGGGCACTAACCCTCCACCAACCCACTTGTTGACACGTAAGGGGCACGTATGGTTTGGTTATATGGTTACCACCCAGCGTTGTAAATGGTTTCTTGGCTTACAGAAAACCATTTGGCTTGCCACTCAATGTAAAGTCACCTGTAAAGGAAAGAAAAGCTATAAGAAGTGACAGGAAAGATGGGAGAAATAGGAAGAGAGGAGGGCAGGCACAGAAAAAGAATGATGAAGACTAATGAAGAAGTAGACAGCACTACATCAAGTGAGTGGAATGCAAAAATTTGTAAATCGGCTGCTCGTAGCTAGGGAAGGACCTGTACTTGAGTAGTGTGATAGGTAATGATGGAAGTTTGGGGGAAGAAGAGCTTAAATGGGGCACAACAGGGAAGTAAGGATGCTGGTTCTTTGAAAGCCTTGATAAGAAATAGGGAAGTGAGCACTGAAGTATCAAAAAAAAAAAAAAAAAAAAAAAGTTTCTGCACAACAGTATTATTATACCCATTCTAACATATGGAAGTGAAGCTTGGGCCTTGTTGGAAGGACACAAGTCATGAGAGTAATGGAAATGAGTTATTTGAGAGGAGCATGTGTAGTTACGAGTTATTTGAGAGGAGCATGTGTAGTTACATGGACTGACAGACTGGTAAATGAGGAAATGAAGGAACGTTGTGGTGTGGATGTGGATGTGACAGAAGGCATTAGGAGAAATACAGTGAGGTGGTTGGGCCATGTGGAGAGGATGGTGAGTGAGAGACTAGTGAGGAGAGTGCATATGAGTGAGGTGGAGGAGGGTGAGGGGTGTGTTGACTGAGGATGAGATGGAGGGATGGAGTGGAGAGATATATGAGAGAGGGGGATGCATTTTGGGGGAAGGATACAAGGGACAGGACGACATGGAGGCGATTTCTTTGTGGCCACCCCTTACAGAATTAAAGTGTCCGGCTATCAACAGATACACAGATTTAATTTCCCCTTTTATTATTCAATAACACAATAACATCAACTCAATTCAACTAAGTGAGAGTATGCTAAAGTACTGGGTCTCCAGATGGCTGCATTTATTTATGACTCATGCATTGTGATTTTGTTGGCTGTTGCTAGGGTTTCTTGACCCAAGCCAACCCACATGATCCACCCAAAACCTGCCTGCCTCTGCACCACTGTTGTGTTGGATGTCATTGTGCCTATAAGCATTTTTCTTTTTTTCCTTGTACCTCATTCCATCCCAGAACTCAAACGGTTCCAAACTAAGTTACTATGCCTAAGCACCCTGAAAGTGCCAAGGACATAATGGGAGATGTTGTATGCTGATGATTTGGTGTTGATTGCAGAGAATGAAAAGGAGGCAGAGGAAAGATTTAAGAAGTGGAGAGATGGTATGGGGTACAAGGGCTTAAGGGTAAATGCAGATAAAACAAAAGTGATGATATCTAGGGTCGGTGGCGGTACAATCAGAGGAAAGGGAGAGTGGCCATGTGCAGTTTGCCACAAGGGTGTGGAAAGTAATTCCATCTTGTGTAGTGTTTGTTATAAATGGGTGCACAAGAGATGTAGTGGTATTAGAGGTAGACTGCAAGATGATGCTGATTTCATGTGTGCGGCATGTCGGGGAGAGCAGGTGGAGATTGTTAGGCGTGAGAGGGTTGAACTTGCAGGTGAGTCTCTTGAGTGTGTGGAGGAGTTTCGTTATTTGGGAGACATGTTATGTGCCGGAGGTGGGGCTTGAGTTAGCTCGGTTGCTAGGGTGAGACGTGGTTGGAAGAAGTTCAGGGAGCTGTTGCCTCTCCTGACATTGAGAGGACTCTCCTTACGTGCTAAGGGGTCGTTGTATGCAGCATGTGTTAGGAGTGTGATGCTGTTTGGTAGTGAGACCTGGGCAGTAAAGGAAGAGGATATTCGCAGGTTTAAACGTACAGAAATGACGATGATTAGGTGGATGTGCAGTGCGTCCCTGCGTGCAAGGCCTGGGAGGGCTGGGTTTACGATGGAAGAGTTGAGAGGTAGGATGGGACTGGAGTGTATTGGTGTTGTGATGAGGAGAGGTGGGCTGAGGTGGTTTGGACATGTGGAGAGGATGGGGGATGATAATTGGGTACAGAGGGTGAGAGGTGTTAATATTGGGGGAGGGGTTGGGAGGGGTAGACCGAGAAAGACATGGGACGAGGTCATTAAGTGTGACTTAAGGGTTAAGGGACTGAACAGGGAGGCTGCCAGGGATTGAGCAGTGTGGAGAGCCGCCATTAGGTGACCAAGGCCAACGCATGCAAGCATGTTGGAGCCTTCAAAAACGAAATGAAACGATAAAAATTAAAATTAATGGGCGAAGTGGCATCTGGTGTGGGAGCTTAATGTGAACGAGAGTAACATTTGGACAATCAGATAAAATTAGTTGGGTGCATTACAATGCGGATAGCCTCTTTGTTGAAGCGTGATAAAAAACTAAAGAGGTTAATGATGAGTAAGCAGTAAAATTCACACTTTTACATTTACTGCAATGACTGCGAAAAAAGTTTTGTGACATTTTTTTATGAATTGATGGACTAGGGGTTAGAAAATTTGGCTCTTATGATAGCTGTGTGTGTGGAGTCTACGTGTTGATATAGTATAATGAGTTTGGTAAGATAATTATGAGTTCGGTTCTTGTGAATTACTGTATATTATCAGACAAACTATACTGTTTGACTGACTTGATTACTGCACTTGTGTTTATCAGAGAAGTTGTACGCAATTACTTCCTGCTGATGATTTTAGTGTATTTATTCCTTTATTGTTGATGAGTGGTAACCTTATAACTGACCAACACATGTTCTCTAGGTGACAACAAGTGAGTTGACACTCCCCGGAAAACAACTACTGTAACTAAAAATATGAACAAGAAGCCTCAGACTAAGAATGACCAACAGGCGATGACTAAGGACTGAACAAAGGGCATGGTACAGATTGCGACATGGAGTGTAAGGGATGTAAATGATGAGAAGAAAGCAAGACTGTCCATTGCTTGAGGGTGCAAAAGTGGATGTATGTGGACTAACCAAGACTAAATGGAGAGGTGAAAGTGTGAGTGAATAAGAGTATGGATGGGGTATATGCATGGGAGTGGGTGAGAATGAGAGGGCAAAAGGAGTGTGTATTGTTGTGTGCAAGAGATGGAAGGAGAATATTAGAGAGTATGGATCCGTCGGCTCAAGGACTGTGTGGGTAAGACTGAAACCTAAACTACAAATGCGGGCGGCTGTGTGTACATGTGTATGCACCAATGCGAGATCGTGCAAGTAGAGTGAAAGAAGAGTTCTGGACAAATGTGGAAGCATCCATTAAAAATTATGAAAGGAATGAGAGAGTGTTTTAGACTGGAGATGTGGATGGAAAAGTAGGGAATGTGAAGGTGGATGGAGTAGTTGGTGAGTGGGGTGTGCCTGCAGAAATGCATGACAATAGCAAGGTGGACATTTATGCCAGGAGAGAGTTGGTGATAGCCAATAACCTCTTCAGACACAAAATGATCCACAGGTATACGTGGCAAGTGATGAGAAGGGTGGGTGATGGACTGAGTGAAAGGAAGGCAATGACTGACAATGTGTGTGTGGATGACAGAATGAGGTGTGCAATGGATGAAAGAGCATAGCCTAAATAGGTTGGGTAAGTGGACTTTCTGACTCCCACATGGTGATGGTGAAAGTCAAGGTTCAAATGAAATGGAGGAATAGAAGATGGGAAGGACAGGAGTAGTCCATACAAGGATGGCAGAAAGGTTGCAAAAGGATGGAAAAAGAGGCTGAATATATGAGAGAAGTGGAAGAGAGATTGGGTAAATATGATCTGGAGCAGATGGGGGTGGTGGAAGGTGTGTGCAAGATATTCACAGAAGAAATCTATGCAGCATGTGAGGTGGTGTGCAGGGTGAAAACAAAATGGAGTGCAAGGAACAGCATCGTGGAATGAAGAGGTGAGACAGGCTGTGGCACAGAAGAAGCATACAGTGAGCGAATGAGAAACAGGGGTGTGGAGGAAGTTGCGAGATGGAAGAGAGAGTTAAATGCAGTGAGGAAGAGAGAAGTGAAAATATTAATAACAGCGAGTAAAGAGTGGATGAGGAATTTGGAAGAAATTTGAGTGTAGAGTGCAAGGAATGTAAGAAAATGTACGGGAAAGAAGTAGTTAGACAGGGTGTTAAAGAAATTAGTCGCAGAGTGAAAGATAAAAATGGTAGATTACTAGCGGAGGAGGATGAAAAAGTAAGCAGACGGAGAGAACACTTTAAGGAATTGTTGAACACAGAGAATGTAAGTAATGCGACCATAAGTGGCTGGGGAATGGCTGGGAGAAGGAGGGATGTGAGAAGAGAAGAAGAAATCAGTAGCATGGAACTTGTGGAAGCAATGAAAAGTCAAAATGAGGAAAGCCCCAGGAATAGATGGAGTGTGTGGTGCAATGCTGATGCATGGGGAGAGATAGTAGTAGAATGGATGTGGAAGATGTGCAGATTAGCCTGGCAAGAAAGTAGGGTCCCGGAGGATTAGAAGTCAGATATAATTATTCCCCTGTACAAAGGAAAAGAGGAAAAAGAAGTTTGTGGTAATCATAGGGGCATCTGTTTTCTTAGTGTAATAGGAAAAGTATATGGTAGGATATATATTGACCGAGTTAGGGAAATAACATAGGGACTTGTTGGAGAAGAAAAGGGAGGTTTTAGGGAGGGTAAAGGTTGTGTAGATCAGATATTCATTTTCAGGTCTATAGAGGAAGAGTTTCTACAGAAGGGAAAGAAGTTGCATGCTGCATTCATGGATTTGGAGAAAGCATATGACAGGGTGGATAGACAAGGAATGTGGAAAGTACTAAGAATACATGGAGTAAATGGGGAAGTTGCTGAATGCCGTGAAGAGTATGCATGACGGTGCTAAGGCTGCAGTGCGTGTGGACAGTGAACCGAGTGAATTTTTCTATTTGAAGGTTGGATTGAAACAGGGATGTGTCATGTCTCCATGGGTGTTCAATCTGTATATGGATGGGGTTATAAAAGAGATACAAGGTAGGGCAGTGGATGTTGGAGTGGCCCTAATAAGAGAGGGCAGTGTTTGGAAATTCCCTGTTCTGTTGGTTGCAGATGATACTGTATTGTTAAGTGAAGACAAAGGGGAGCTGAAAGGCTTGGTGAATGAGTTTGGGAGAGTGTGTAAAATATGGAATCTAAAGGTGAATGTAGGGAAGAGTAAAGTTATGGTCTTCAAGAGAAATGAAGTCACTGAATGTACAGTCAAGCCTCAGTAACTCGGACAAATTGGGGGGTAACACGGTCCAAGTTATGCAACTGTCCGACCTACGTAGGTCTGTACTCTAAATCCGTATAAATCATCACATTTTCATGCATACAAGTATTAAGGCACACCAAAGTACAATATAAGAAGACTATGAGTCTATTAACAACATATTCAATATGGAGGGTGGGTGTTAGTGTCAAAGTGGAGACATGTAGAGGTGTATGGTATGTAGGAGGACTACTGGCCTTGACAGCAGGCTGTGAAGTCTATGCCCAGAGTCAGATACATAAAAAATATATACATACAGTACATATATGCATATATGACATTACATACGGTGAGATGAACGATGATATGATGAATATTCCCGTTTGGTTAGTGGCGTCCCCAGAGTTAGAATTACTCTGAGGAAGAAAAGTTGTTGTCCAGCTCTATTTCCTCACCATCTCTAAAGGCCGAAGGCTGCAGTGAGGGCCGATGGGCCTTGGCAGAGGTTGAAGGCCTCCCTTACGAATCAGAGACTTTGAAGCACCACGAGATGACATAGTTGGATAGGTAAATCCTGGCAAAATCACAAGAAAGTACTGCAACACAAGAGTACAGTAGTAGAGCACAGTATCACAAATGTGACTGCGTGACTGCTCACAGTGTAAACAGCGAGAGTATGGCGCAGGATAAACTCCACCATGGAAGTGGTGGGGCAGGATTTTTGAATGAGGGCAACACAACTTTGAATTTTTCAGATGCCCACTTAGTGACCCACTTGTCCGACCTATATGGGGATCCGAGTTATGTGTGTCCGACTTAACAAGACTTGACTGCACAGTGAGGTTGGATGAGGAGGAAATGTAAAATGTGAGTGTGTCTGGGTACTTGGGTAGTGTGATGAGTAAGGGTGGAAGTTTAGAGGGTGAAATGCTTGAAAAGGTACAACAAGGAAGAAAGATTGCTGGTTCTTTGAAAGCAGAGAGAAACAGGGAAGACAGCATGGAAGTGAAAAAGTTGCTGCATGACAGTATTGTGATACCAACTCTAATATATGGGAAGGAGGCTTGGAACATGTTGAAGGGACACAAATCAAGAGTGACAGCAGTGGAAATGAGTTAACTGAGAGGAGCATGTGTAGTCACATGGAAAGACAGACTGACAAATGAGGAAGGAGCATTGTGGTGTGGATGTGGATGTGACAGAAAGCTTTAGGAGAAACACACTGAGGTGGTTTGGCCATATGGAGAGAGTGGAGACCAAGAGACTACCAAGGAGAGTGTATGTGAGTGAGGTGGAGGGGGAGACCAAGGATGAGATGAAGGGATAGAGTGGAGAGGTATATGAGAGACGGGGGTGTGAGCTGGGAGCAGGGCTGTGAAATGGTGGGGGACAGGGCAACACTGTTTCCATTCAATATATTTCTTTCTAAATCTGTCAGACAATGAATATGGCACCAGTGGTCCCTTTGCCTGGCATAAACCCAAACTGCATCTCAGCTTTAGTCACTCTGTCCCTAATCACACCTTCCAGGACTCTCCATTACCTTAATTATCTGGTCCAAAAATTTTATGCCTCTGTATTTCCTTTTTCCAGGGCATCACCCTTCCCTTATATTGTACACATTTACAATCACACTCTTCAGCCAGTCATCTGGGGCAACATACTCATATATACCGGTAATCAAATTTATCAGATCAGTAACTAAACTCATTCCAATATCTCCTAAGGCCTTCAACATATTGGCAGTCAACCCAGACACCACCAGCCAGCATTCTCAACTGCATCCTCCCTAGTGCCCTGTTCACAGTAGCAGCATCAATCAAAGGCTAAGGGCAAAACACTGGATCTGCTGACTTCAAACCTTCCCTGTTCCAGTCAAACTCCTCATTCAGCAACCAGTTATAATGCTCACTCCAGGAGTCTTTAATATCCTCACTGTCCACCAATACTTTTTTTTCATCACTCTTCACATACACTGCTCACCTATGAATTCTCTGCTTTACTCTTCACCTGATTTGCCACAGGCTTCAAGTACTTGAATTTACACATTTGAAAATGTATGTTTCACTTTCATATGTCTTACGGTTACCACAACATCGACCATCAAAGAACGTTAAAAACAAAAATTGTTATCCCTCGTGTACTGAGACAAAAAAAAAAATTGCACCAAGTTAACTTTGGTCCTATAGATTTGAAAAGCATGATTTTACACATCTGAAAATGCATATATCACTCTCATATGTCTAATGGTCACTGCAGACCTGACCATCAAAAAAAAAAAAAAAAAAAAAAAAAGTCACTCCTTACTATGTGCAAGAATGGGATGTCGCCGAGAAATAAGGGGGAATAGGGAGGTGGAGGGAGTGTGGGGGGACATCAGGATGGAGGGCAAGAGAGGGAATATGTCTGCTACACACACACCCAATATGGTCTAGAGGGGGAAGTTTGGGTGGGAGGGGACACAGAAAGCAGGATCCAATGGGACAAAGAGAGGTGGCCTGCGGAGGGGGGGGTCCCCACACCCAGAGAGGGAGGCCGGATCATGCCGCCCACCAACTGATCTCTTAGTTCCCATTGGCCAGTTCCCATATACGTCATAAAAGAGGTGATGCTACCTACCGCCAGTTTTTAGTAGCCTCCATACCATCAACAGCCATAGGACATTATGTGACATTTTCCATACCTGTTGTTCGACAACCATAGGTCTTTAGGGGTTAAATCCAAGGGTCCTCCTCCCTTTCCTCAGGTGGGAATCCAAGCACTTGTTTGAAAATTAATGAGCACAATATCATATTCTAGTAATAAAAATAAAAACTAAACCCTTTTTGCACTAACTTGACCCATAATTTCACTCTTTGCAATGTGTTTCACATCATAGCTAACACTTCTTCATGACTAGTAGCTACAGTATTACTAAAATCTGTTATTACAACTTAGTGATCACAATGGAGAGAGGGTAATTTCAGGCCAGACTGGAGAAAAATGGGTAGGAAACACATGTACTGTTCATTGTATAAATGGCTAAACACTTCTTACACTGCCACTCATTTTGCAGTCTGTACACTGAGTTAACTGTCATTCATCATCACTGTCGGCAAAGATGACTTCTGGTGGCTCTTGTGTCACATCTGGTATAGTAAGTCCTAAGGTGCTAGTTGTTGGAGTCCTGAAGACTGTACTGCCGGATCCTGAGGCTATGTGGAGGCTGGTTGAGGGGGTGATGATACAGACACAGCGGAGGTCTCTGTATGGAGCCTCTTGGCACCAGGAGAGAGCACAGGCTTAAAAAACTGGGTTATCGTAGGCAGGATCTTCCTTGGCTGCTGGTGCTGCATGAACTCCAGCCTGATGAGCTGCATGACATAATGCTGAGCAAGAGGTCCTCCAACTCTGTCTATGATGGTCAGGATTGCGCCTGCAGCTAAAGACAGTCCAGGTGCCTTCTCCTCCTCTTTACCTTCCTTCTTTGCTACTGTTCTGTCTTCTTTAGTTCTACCACAACTTCCACCTCCATCTGGTGATGGCAGCCAGGCACACCAGCCACACTTACAGTTCCTCCTCAGCAAAGTTTCCTTGCCCTGCAGCTGCCAACAATTCTGCCATCCTCTGTGACTGAAATACCTCAATATCATGCTGTGGTGCTTGAGTCTTGAGAGTTTTGAGGGGTTTGCACCACCCATTCCTGAGAGTGGCAAGTGGCAGTTTCTTCCACACCTCTGCCCAGCTGAAAGTGACATCCCTGACAGTGTAATTCTTGAAATTTTCCTTTATTTATTTATTTATTTATTTTTTTTGCCTCTGGTGTCCTCACAGCCAGCTCAATCCATCCCATCCTCAGTCAAAATGAGGCACTGTTGCAGGTATAGGTTTCTGTAGTGCCTCTTGGCACTCTCTGTGACTCCCTGGTCCATATTCTAGATCATGGCAGTGGTGCTGGATGGTAGGAACAAGGCCTTGATTCGTCATCCTTGCTGCAGAATTTGGTGGAGGAAGGATGGGCTGGTGCATTATCCAACAGCAGCACTGCCTTCATGTCATTAGGACTGATGCCACACCTTTTTTGGTGCTGCCTAAAAGAAGGGCCAAAGCTGTGGTGGAACCAGTCATTAATGATATCTAGGGAGGAGGCTGTAGCACCAGCTGAACAGGGTGGTACTCCCAAGGGTAATGGGAATGCTGGTGATGGGGAGAGCTGGAGCTCCTGTTTCACTAGTTACCTAACCATCTTCCTTTGCTGACCTTTTCAGTGTGACATTAACACAGAAAGTAGACCAGCATACTCTCCCAAACATTTCCTCTATCTTATGCACTATACCACATGCGCTTTACATATCACACAACATATTCCACTACGTTACAGGGGTTGACGCCAGCAAGGGCATGCGGCCAGAAAACTTAGCTCCCACTACCCAGTGGCAGACTTTGAGGGGAGGCATGATGGAAGTTCCACTGGCATAGACTGTGGGTCCAGAGCAAGATGGGGCTCAAACTTGTGCTAGAGGGTCCAGGGCCTTGCAGTTCCCAGGTTGCCACTTCCGTCCGATAGAGAGGGGCGCGAACCTGTGAGCATTGCCCCAGGAGGATGCTCTATCAATGGGTGAATAATGTCCCTGTAACTGTCCTGGCAGGGTGCCCCGAGGCCACTACCACAACCACCAAGGCTGGTGGGCCTGGGGTCCTAGATCCATTGCCTGGACTTGGAACTGTGCACAGGGTGGGACCTGTAGTATGTCTCTCCCTCTTTATTATACCAAGTACAAGAATGAATTTCAAAGCAAGCCTGAGGGCATTAACTCACCCATGGGGATGAGAATGGGTTCATGGAATATACGTTTAAGAGATGGAGCAGGTGAAGTCAGTGAGGCATTCAGTAGGAGATGGGTGGATGTGGGATGCGTGCAGGAAGTCCGGTACAGGGGTGGATCAGCCAGAAAGACTGTTGAGAAGAATTGCTACTATGGGGTGGATCAGCCAGAAAGACTGTTGGGAAGAATTGCTACTATAATTTGTTTTGGAAGGGGGAACAGAAGGATATGGGGGTGTGGGTGTGTTGGTTGCAGAGAAATGGGTGGAATATGTTAGGAAAGTTATGAGAGTAAGAGACAGAATATTAGTAGCAAAAATTTTGTTTGTTGGAATGATGTCTGCAATTATATCGGCATATGCTCCACAGGCAGGCTTGGATGAGGTAGGGAAGGATAAATTTTGGGATGACTTAATACGTCTAGTAGTGGTATGGGGATGATGAGATAGTGGTTTTGGGAGAGGGCTTCAATGGTCATGTAAGTGAAGCAGTTCAAGGATATGAAGGAGTACATGGGGGATGTGCATATGGTACAAGAATGAGGAAGGAGAAAGGATACTCGAGTTTGGGGAGGCAATGACCACAATTGTATGCAATGCACATTTTAGGAAAAGAGAGAGTAGGTTGATTATATACGAGTCTGGGGGAAACAGCAGTCAGTTAGATTATTTCCTGGTCAGGGGGATTGATAGGATGTGTTAGTGAGGGATGTTAAAGTTACAGTATGCGAGGAGTGTGTGCAGTAGCACAAATTATTGATGTGACACAGTGCTTAAAGGACAAGTGATAAAAAAGAGGACTTGTACCTAGGAGGAAAATATGGAAATTGGAACACCAAGCAGTAAGGGATGCTTTCTACAGCAAGATGAGGAGAATGGTGGCTGAACAGGGAGCCGTTGACAGAGGCGTTAATAAACAGTACAGAGCCCTCAAGAACAACTTCTTGAGAGTTA